>JAJPUD010020562.1:0-24479 GCA_023553655.1 Myrmecobius fasciatus | reverse complement strand
TCCCTTATCATTCTTGAGACTAACAATTTGATTTTCCTCTTTCCTTTTTCTTATCAAATTAACTAAAGGCTTATCTATTTTGTTGGTTTTTTCATAAAACCAACTCTTAGTTTTATTTATTAATTCAATAGTTTTCTTATTTTCAATTTTATTAATTTCTCCTTTTATTTTTAGAATTTCCAATTTGATATTTAATTGAGGGTTTTAAATTTGTTCTTTTTCTAGTTTTTTTTAATAATAAGCCCAATTAGTTGATCTTTTCTTTCTCTATTTTATGCAAGTAAGCATCTAGAGATATAAAATTGCCCCTTATAACCGCTTTAGCCGTATCCCACAAATTTTGGTATGTTGTCTCCTTATTGTCATTCTCCTGGATGAAATTATTGATTGTGTCTATGATTTGCTCTTTCACCCATTCATTCTTCAGGATTAGATTATTTAATTTCCAATTAACTTTTGGTTTATTTTCTCCTTGCCTTACATTGCATGTGATTTTTATTGCATCATGATTTAAAAAGATGCATTTACTATTTCTGCCTTTCTGCATTTGATTTTGAGGGTTTTATGCCCTAACACATGGTCAATTTTTGTATAGGTTCCATGGACTGCTGAGAAAAAAGTAAACTCCCTACTCTCTCCATTCAACTTTCTCCATAGATCTATCATACCTAGCTTTTCTAACAATTGGTTTATCTCCCTAGTTTCTTTCTTGTTTATTTTGTGGTTTGATTTATCTAATTCTGAGAGAGCAAGGTTGAGATCCCCCACTAGTATAGTTTGGCTGTCTATTTCTTCTTGCATCTCTCTTAATTTCTCCCCTAGGAATTTGGATGCTATTGCACTTGGTGCATATATAGTTAGTATTGATATTGCTACATTATCTATGGTACCCTTTTAAAAAATATAGTTTCCTTCCTTATCTCTTTGGATTAGATCTATCTTGGCTTTTACTTGATCTGAGATAAGGATTGCTACCCCTGCTTTTTTTTGTTCACCTGAAGCATAATAGGTTCTGCTGCAGCCTTTTACCTTCATCCTATATGCGTCACTATGTTTTAGATGTGTTTCTTGTAGCCAACATATTGTGGGATTCTGGTTTTTAATCCAGTCTGATATCCACTTCCGCTTTATGGGAGAGTTCATCCCATTCACATTCACAGTTAGAATAACTAATTCTTTATTTCCTGCCATCTTATTTACCCAAGTTATGTTTTCCCCTTTCCTTTCCCCTTTCTCCCTTCCCCCCTCCTCAGTACTTTGCTTTTGATGACCCCCTCTCCCAAACAATCCACCACCCTTTAGATTCCCTCCCCCTTTTTTTTAACTCCTTTCCCCTGATTCTTCTATTTTCCCTTCTAATAGTTTATCCCTTTCTTTTTCCTCCTTTCCCTCCCACTTCCCTCTAGCAACAGACAAGTTTCTATGTGAAATCAAGTGTCTAGTATACACTTTTAGAGCCCAGCCTGATGAGAGTAAAATTTACACAATGCTCATCTCCCTCCCCTCTTTCTCTCAATTATATTAGGTTTTCTTTGCCTCTTCAAGAGATTTTATCTTGTTTTTACCTCCTTTTTTTTAGATCTTATTTTACCACTTTTTCCCTCTTTTCCCCAGTATGACAACCTTTCCCCCTCTAGTTTTCTTTTTCATATTATCAAAGTAATACCTAGTTAATTATACCCTCAAACTTTAAGTATCCCCATAGTAGAAATAAAGTTCTCAAGAGTCCTTTCCTTTTTTTACCTTTTTATGCTTCTCTTGAGTTCTGTGTTTGGAGGTCAAATTTTTTGTTCAGATCTGGTCTTTTCATTAGAAATAGGTGAAATTCACCTATATCATTGAATGACCATCTTCTTCCCTGGAGGATAATGCTCATTCTAGCTGGATAGCTTATTCTTGGCTATAACCCAAGTTCCTTTGCCTTTCAGAATATCTGGTTCCAGGCCCTTCGATCCTTCAGTGTGGAGGCTGACAGATCTTGTGTGATTTTAATTATAGATCCTCGGTATCTGAATTGTTTCTTTCTAGCTGCTAGCAGAATCTTTTCCTTGGTGTGATAGTCCTGAAATTTAGCCACGATATTCCTTGGGGTTTTAATTTAAGGTCTCTTTCAGGAGGTGATCAATGAATTCTTTCTTTCAATGGTGATTTTGCCTTCTGATTCTACAATCTCAGGGCAGTTTTCTTTCAGGATTTCCTGGAAGATAGTGTTTAGATTCATTTTTTCATCATGACTTTCAGGAAGTCCAATAATCCTTAGATTGTCTCTCCTAGATCCATTTTCCAAGTCAGTTGTTTTTCCTAGGAGATATTTCATATTTTCTTCTAATTTTTCATTTTTTTTGTTTTTGTTTGACTGATTCTTAAAGTCTTATTGAGTCATTCACTTGCATTTGTTCAATTCTTATTTTTAAAGTGTTGTTTTCTTCAGTTACCTTTTTAAGCTCCTTTTGTAACTGGCCAATTGAATTTTTTTGTTCATTGCACTCTTTTTCCACTTCACTAATTTTATTTTTCAATAAATTGGTGTCTTTATCATATCTCTTTTGGAGGGCTTCTTGCACTGACTTCAGTTTATTTTCCCATTTATCCTCCAGCTCTCTTTTGATATTCTGTATGCAATCTTCCAGAAAGGCCTTTTGAAAAGGGGACCAATGATGGTCCTTAAAAACTTCCTTTGGAGTTTTGTCTAAAGGAACCTCAGGATCTGGGGTCATAACTTCTTTCTCTTGATAAAAGCTGTCTATGGTGAGAGCTCTCTTTTGCTTCTTCATTTTTTTAAGACAGTGTGCATGTCTCTTTAAGGCTAGGAAAAAATCTTTGCCCTGGGGCAATTCGGTGAATTAACTTAAGGTGCTGGGGGGGGGGGGGCTAGGACTAAATTGGGATTACTCCTTAAACAAGGCAAGTCTGCCAGAACACCTGCCCCCAATCAGGGCAGAGTGTCCCGAGTGCCTCAAATAAACTCCAGGTGTTTGGAATTTGGAGTTTAGAGTTTCTGCCACGATGAGCTGAGCTGAGTCTCACCCTCACTTCCGGCCTATACCCAAGTCCGCTTGTTTATCCCTCTGTCCGAGTTAGACAAACCTGATATGAAGTTCTTCAGAGAGCAGTGTCCAAATATTTCTGAATTCATTGACTTGAAGATCAGTTCAGAGGCTTATTTTATTGTTGGTTTGAGAAGATTGGAGGAGGACGCAGAGAGTCACGTTTTCACTCTGCCATCTTGGCTCCACTGATGTCAAAATTCTTTAAAGAAGTAGAATAGATTTCAAAGTTTATGGTGGAATGTTGGGGCTACTTACAGAATAATTTAAACTTACAGCTATTTTTTCTCTTATATGACTTGTGGTTTCCAATGAGAGGACCCAATGACTGTAGCTATTTTTGGTCAAGTCTCAAAACATTTTTTAAAAATTTGTCTGCAGAGAGAAAAAAGTGAGGTTAATTAGTAGGCTCACAGTGACAGAAATTTAGGGCTTAAAATTTTATCTAGCCTAAAGAAGGAAAATGGTAGACGTTTCTGTGATTTCCTCCATATGAAAAATTCAGGAAAGTCATGAAGACAAGATTTCTAGGGCAATTTTTCTTTTTTGTCTTTAGTGAGCTATATACTGTAGGATGTTTAACAACTACCTCCAGTTGATGAAGCAATTATTTGAAAGATAAGGACTTACTATCTCCTTTTAAAAATCTTTACAAGACCTGACACTTTGATGAATACAGATTTTAAAAAATGGTGATTCTTAGAGAAGATCTTCAGTGAAGGATTTTCATAAAAATCCCCAAAGTGAGAAAGTTTGGAGAATAGCAGAAATTTTCCTGCATGTTGTACCATTCATTTTCCATGCAAGTCTCTCCATAAATAAATTATTTCTAACTCTGTATTTCTTTAACATTGTTAAATAGAAACAATTGAAGTTGTTCTTTTACTGAGAGGGAGCAATGGAGATTTCTTCTATAGGCATATTGTAATTATCCTGTGATGCCCACACTTGGAAAATTCATGTTTGAAGATTAGTGTCAGGAGAATGAAGGTTTTTAAATTCTTTATATTAGGAGTTTGGCCACTGTAAAAATGGGCATAGAGAACAAATACCAGCCTAGTTGGTGTAGGATGAAGGAAGGAAGGGCAGTTTCTCCTTTGTGGATGAAGGCATGCCTTTTTTCATATTGAAGCCCAGCATTTCATAACCAAATGACCACATTAACAGAATGTCTCCAATCTAGTTCTTTGAAATTTCAACTGTTTTTCTCTAATACTTCTCATCCACCTATTGAAGTAGATTTCATTTTGATTCAAAAGTAGGTAGATGACAGAATGTTTCTAAATCTGCAAGATATTATATGATATTTGCTAATGCTGCAATTCTGATATTTTGCTTGGAATTAATTTGAATAATTTATACTCTCCATAATTAATATGGTGGTTTCAAGAAAGGAGTTATTTAAAAGTTGATTTTGTGAGTGTGGACGATGAAGACAGACATGGCAAAGTTCTGAAAATGAGATACATTACTATTTATTCTTTGTCTTATACTTTTCATTTTCTATCTAATACTTAACATTAAGTAAGTTGGTGAGTATTCACACACATCTCCTCATTAGGAGGAGGGGACATAGTGAGAAATAATGTGTGGGGCATCTAAGCATTGGGAGCATTCTTGCAACTAGAGCATCTGTGTGAAGAGATGTCCCTGCAAAACACAAGCATGCATGCTGGAGTAACTCATGCTTTGGATACTGGAAAACTGCTGATGTTTTCTATAGATAACTTCTAATTATTCTCTCTGGGACTGGCTCCACTGGAGGCTTTGTAGCCCTGTTCTCCAAGTCTTTGTGATGCCCTCTTTCCCTAAGATTGCTTTCCACTGAACCTTTGGGTTATTCTCCACTCTGAGTGTTCCTCAACTCTGGCTATTTTGACGGCCACCTGATTGCCTGGACATCACATAACAAAGATCCTATGATTTCAGCTCTTTTCCCAGCTCTTGGAGCCATCCACAAGATCCACTGGGATTGCTGTGGTTAATAAGCCTCTCCCTTCCACAGGAGAACCTATCCCTTTCAGTCAGCTCTGTGAGCCTGCTCTTTCAGGCTCTTTCTGTCCCTGGGCCATCATCAGGCACTCTGCCCCACCCCAGTCATCTATGTCCTTTATATGTCTATGAAGAATAGGTTTCTAGGGGATTGAAGACTGAATTCTATGAATTGAAAAGTGAAATTCCCTTTAGTAAAAGAACTTCAGGAATGTGAAACTCATTCCACGTTTACTCTTCGACAGGTCGCTCCTTGATGACATTTGGTTCAATACTCCTTGACCTCAAATCTCTCTTTTTAATTAATTGCTTGAATGAACAAACAGAACATTCCTCTGAATTGCTGGGGATCTAAAATAGAGAGATCACTGACATGTTGGGTCAAAGAATCCTGAGTCCAAAAAAACACCTCAGAGAGCTGGAAAGAGGGTTGACTCTAAGGAGGCTGGCTAGAATGAAGATTAAGAAGATTGTGATGGGAAACCATGGTTCTTTTCAACCATCTGGAAAATGGCATGGGGGAAGAGGGATAAGGACTATATTTGTCTGGCTCCAGAGGATGTCACAAGAACCTGTGGGTAAAAGTTAGAAGCAGCATCTTATTTTTTTTCATTTGCAACAGAAATCTCCCCAGAAGTTAGGATCATTCAACAGAATGGACTGTTCTAAGGCCATGGACTCCCATCCTCTTCTGTGTCCCTGCTCTGGCAGAAGTGAGCTGACTCTGTCGGAGGTGTGGGGAAAGAGGTAAGAGTACAACACTTCAGAAGTCTCTTCTGACTCTCAGAACCTATGTAGCCAATTAATGAAGACAAGAGCATTCTACAAAACTGGTCAGAAGCAAGTAGATTCCCACATTATCATGGAAGGAGAGGCAATTCATAAGATCATGATACTCAGGATATGCTGCTGCTTCCTCACAAAGGAGGCAATGCTCTTATTTTTCTGATGGATTGCTAAGAGCTGGGGCATAGTTCCCATAAAATTACTCATTAAGTCATTGGATAAAGTTCTGTTATCTTAATTTGGGGCTCTAATAAGGGGACCTATTCAATTTGAACCTCCCTTCTCCATTCTCCCTACTCAAAAAGAAAGATAAATAGATGGAAAAAGGGAAAGAGGAACAGAAAGAAGAAAAAGGAACACGGAATAAGAAGGGGAAAGAGAAGGGAATTCCCAACTTTGGAAATAATGTTTTTTCTAAGGCAAGGAGTTGGTTGAACTTACTTTGAACCTGCATTTTATCAGTCTGAAGATCATTCCTGGGTGCAGAGTGAGGAAATAAAATGGATTTCCTTCAATAAGCTTCATGCCAACAACATCTGATTAAAATTGTCAGTGATTGTACCCCCATTCCTAGACAAAAAATGCCTGAAGATGGGGTTAAGTTCCTCTTGCTATATAATCCAGAAGATTTTAGTTGTGGGGTGAGAAAAGGGGACAAAAGGATGTCCTTGCCCTCAAGGAGCTTACAATCTGATGGGGGAGACAACATGCAGGCAAATATATACAAAGCAAGCTAAGTACAGGATAAAGAGGGAATAATTAAAAGAGGAAAAGAGCAGTTTGGTGGTACAATGAATAGAGTGCAGGGCCTGGAATTAGGAATCACCTGAGTCCAAGTCTGGCCCCAAGAACTCAACTACCTGTGTGACTCTGGGCAAATCACTTCACCATGTTTGCCTCAGTTTCCTCATCTATAAAATGAGCTGGAGAAAAAATGTTTTCTCTGCCAAGAAAAGCCCAAATGGGGTCAGTCAGACAAGACTAAACAGCAGTAAAGGAGGAAAAAGCCTGTAATTAAGAGGGCTTAGGGGGTTCAGGCACTCCAGACGTGGGTGAGAGCCAGAGATGGTGCCTGAGATGAGAAATGGAGCCAGGGGGGAGAAGAGGGATGTAATGGGTAGGACTGCGAGCTTGTTGAGTAGCAGCTGACAGTCAGACCTGCCCTGTAGGAAAAGCAGCCCCCTTCTCCAGCAGGGGTGATAGGGTGAGGATCTGCACCAGGCAAGTGGCAGTAACAGAAGGGAAGATGTCCTAGAGGTCTTGCAAAGGTGAACTCCACACGCTTTGGCAACACTGGGTAGTACTCAAGGTTGGGATCTTGAGGGACTGGGAATGTTGAGTTTATCCAGTTTTGAGATGTCTGAAAGGCAGTTGGAGGTGGGAGGTTGGAGGATGGCAATTTGAATTTCTTGGGGCAGGAAAGAGATATATGAGAACCCTTGGTATAGAGGTAGTCATGAAATCCATGGGAGAGTGAGGTCTTTTAGCAGGAAAAGAGATGAGGGCCCTGGACAGAGTGGCCCATCAGTACCTCAGAGAAGCCTATAATTTACTAGTCAAACTCACTTTGTCCATCATACAAGTGGAAATTCTTTGCTGGAATTTTTGGGTTATAACCTGGAAACTGCAGAGTAAAAAAAAAAAAAAAGTTCAACACTTGAAATTCTGGGCCATTGCCTGATCTTGGAATGCTAGAGCTAGAAGGGACCTTGGTGGTCCTGGGCTCCGCGCCCCACATTTAACAGTGCATTTTTGTTCTATAGTTTTGTTTGTCAAACTCATTTTTTTCTTTATCTGATGAGATGTCATCATCACTCTGTCTCGTCCCCCACCATCAGCAACTCAACAGAGGAGACTCCATACACAGCCTGGAATGTCCTCTGATCCTGGAATCCTCGAGGGGCCTAGAGGTTTTCGTTGTGTAGGATCGCTTGTCAAGCCCCCTTTGTCTTCCTCTTGCATCCATTTGGTACGTGGCCACAGACGCAGTCACCATTGTTTAGAGCAATCCTCGGCGAGGTGTTAGGAGGAGGTAATTAATGGCTTGTCTCCCTGTGAGTGGTAGTGGGAGAGGACCGAGGTTGCAGTGCTATCGGTTAGCATGAGTCTTGAGCTGCCCTTATGTCACCGGACTATTATTTACACTCCTATGGTGCGGATGCTCTTGTGCTGGGGGGAGGGAGGGAGAGATCTCCCACAAAAAGACTGCCTGGAGTTCCAGACCCTGCGTCCCCATCATCACCACCATCACCTCGGTGCTCTGGATATCTCACTGGGCATCGGCAGGTCCAGACCCTACTCTTCCTCAGTGGGCTTTGCATCGAAATCACTCCACAGAGCAATCCCCTACAAACGTCCTTAGAGTTTCAGCCCCACCTTCTGTTAGGAGATGGCCCTATGCCCAGGTCACTCTTTAAAAATAGGGAGATCGGCCATGCAACAAATAAGGATTTGCTTATGTTGTTGCATTTTCCCACTCTTGAGGGTATACTCTTTGGAACAGATGCCGTGGGAAGTCCGGGGGCTCTAACAGAGCCCAGTGAGTCCCAGTCGGGCCTCTTGCCTGATATCGCTGGCGCTGGTAGATGACAGAGAACAGAGGCCATGCTACCATCATCTACCAGATTACCAGAGTTGTTCCGTGTCAGGGCCACACGAGTCCACGGGAGGTGGGCCAGGTCTTGCTGGAAGTGTGTTCATTTAGCTGCGATATCTGTAGCCAACAGACCCCAAAGCCCTGGGTCTGACAAGCGGTCCACAGCAAGGTTCAGAATCTCTGGCCGCCCAGCCCCTCTACTAAGGATTTGAGCCCGCTTAGCATGGTTTGCTGCAGGCAGTTAGTCTGTGTTTTGGGATGGTGCTGGTGTCTTTAAGGAGGAACATATCCCTGGCTTGATCAGGATTTGTGCTTCTGGAAAGAAAGGTGCAAACATTTCTCCAATGAACCACTGTCCTTGAGCCTCTGCCATCGTAAAGACGCACCCCGATGCCAAAGGCCGAGACGTGTAGGCCATTGATGCCAGTTGCATGAAGCAGCTTGGCAGCCTCTGCAAAGAACAGCAGGGCGTGCTCTGGGCCAGGGAGGCAAGGTCGTGGCACGACAGCACAGCAGACATTAAAAACCTTAGAAGGTCCAAGGTAGGAGGGGCCTGAAAGGTCATTTGCCCCAAGCCCCAGATTTGGCAGGACCCTTCTGTGGTCTGACTTAACCAAAATTCCTTTTCCTTTTGCCTCCCTTAGAATATGTTGGTCTTTGAGCCAGCTGGGAAAAGGATGGGGAAAGCTGAAGGAAGAGGGAAGCTTTTTGTCTCCGTAACGAGGAGACCTTTGTTGATGACCTGGACTCTTCTTGCCTCTGATCCATATTCAGATCTGGGTCCATCTGGAGGAAGGCAGAGTGGGGAAGAGTAGCACATGTTTCTCTATATGCAGGACCAGCCACGGTTCATTTTTCTGTGGAAATTTTGGCATTTGGCTTGGAATGTCGGCACTTATCATAATTAAGGTCCACTTTTGTGGGTGGACAGGTGATGGACCAGACAGATATAGTACAAGAAGTTTGAGAAGAAAATACATTGTTAGCCTCTGAGGTGCTGTTTTCATTCTTCCTCTCCACACTCTCCATGAACCCAAATGTTCTAAGTTTATATAGTTTTAGGGTGGGAAGGAGAAGGCCATTTCAGAGTATGACATCAGTCGATTGTTATTATGCAAGAGAAGAAGTTTATCTTAGCTCTTGAGTGTCCTAATCCATAGAAATGCTAGAAAATTAATTGCGCAAAACAGGATGTTAAGATCCTGGAGTGTTGGTCATTCAAGCTTAGAGACGGAATGGAACCTTTGGGGTCCTATTGGACAGCACATTTCTGTAGTTTTTTTTTATAAAAGTATCTGCCTTCATATTCAATTTTTGTTAAAAATGGGAAGCAGAGGCAGGAGAGAGGGGACAGTGGGCCATCATCCCACATTAGTTCTTCCCTGTGCTCCTTGCAAGTATGGCAAGGTACTGATGGTCATCTGACAAGCCACAGGGGAAGATTGAGCCCCCAAATCTTGAACTCAGTTTCCTCAGGTGATGTTGAACCTGCTAATTGTAATTCTCCTTAAAATGCTTAAGAATTTGAGGACTTGATATCATAGAGGAACAAAGAGAGTCCAGATTTTTTCTTTGTGGGTCTAGACAGACCTTTTCATAACCCATTTCCTTTACATAACCAGTGGTGGTTAGTAAAGGATGGTCAAAGACATAGAATGGTCCCTCCAAAGTCTTCTCTGGGACAAGACTATTCACTGCAGTACCTTCTCTCTACCCCTTGGGACCATATGGAGAGACTAAATGTGTCTCAGTCTGCCTGAGGTAACCCATTTCTAGAATTCAGAAATTCTTTAAAGCACTATATGAAAAGTCCCATGATTATGAGCAGACTTGGGTCTTCCTTGATAATTAATTTTCTAAACATATTTTCTCCTTTATGAAGTTTTCTAAAACAGGAAACTTAATTGTTGTTCCTTCTGAAATTGTTAAAATGCATTTTCAGTTCTTACTGGTCATCTTTGATTTGGTAGCCTTAGCAGGTCATTAGAACTGGAGAAGATTTTAAAGGATATCTAGACCATCTAAGGGAAGTTCTAGAACTCTTCTCTGATAGCATCTGGGAAGTCTGGTTCCTTCTAGTGGGTCCAATGAGGCCTGTGCCAATCCCGAGAGAGTGTGTGTTTTTGCATGGGGATGTTCTTTGTCTGAGCCCTCTCCTCCTCACGGTCTCCATCAGGCATTTAATCCCCATTCTAGCTGAGTTTTTGTCCAGGGGGAGAATTCTCCCTCTCTCAAGTTGTGCCCACAAACCCTCATGGGTTGTCTTTGGGCATGTCT
Organism: Myrmecobius fasciatus; assembly: GCA_023553655.1. Taxonomy (NCBI): domain Eukaryota; kingdom Metazoa; phylum Chordata; class Mammalia; order Dasyuromorphia; family Myrmecobiidae; genus Myrmecobius; species Myrmecobius fasciatus. Next base: position 13,781 of record JAJPUD010020562.1, on the reverse strand, counting down.
GTGAATGGGGACATGTAGGTTTAAGAGGGAGCATTATCAGGTAAGAGAACTCCTGTATTGTTAGGATTTCTTTTTTTCCCCTTTGCCATAAAAACTAGTAAGCTGCTGTTACTTAGATTTAAATCTAGATTTGCTTTTGTTGGATAGGTGAGCTTATTTGTAAAGGTGAGGAATTATTTCTTTCATCTTCTTGAATTTGTTAGTGTGTATGTGGGAAGCTAACTTTTATATAAAAGCTTTATTTAAGTAAAAATCTATCTTACCTGGTTCTATCAATTCATATATTCATATATATATATATTAATCTATTCCTTTCTTGTGTTGATATGATAGCTTTAGAAGGGGGAAAGTGTTTGGTTTTGTTCTTTAGATATATGGTGTCCAGAATGTCTATGGTTTTATACTTCCTTAGAGGGGCACTTAATTTCTTCTCATTCTAATTTTGGCCACTTTGGGTGAAAAGAACAGAAAATGGAAGAATTCAAAAAAAATTTAAAAAAGAAAAGAAAAGAAAATGGAAGAATTCAGAATAAGAACAAGATGTTTTCTTCTGAGAAACTATTGCCTCAAAAAATAAAAGATTTTTAAAAAGGGAAGCAAGAAGTGTTATAGATAATAAAACTCACTTGGTAAAAAAGTAGAAAAAAAACTTGAGAAAACTAAACTATTGCCTCAAAAAATAAAAGATTTTTAAAAAGGGAAGCAAGAAGTGTTATAGATAATAAAACTCACTTGGTAAAAAAGTAGAAAAAAAACTTGAGAAAACTAAAATAGATGCAGTGAGGTCTAAATATGTGTACAAATTCATTGACGTTGTATATATGGAACTTCTCGGTTATTTTGCCATAAACTATTTTGTTGGATAAGAAAAAAATGGTGGGAATTTGAAGTCATTTATTATGGTTTATATTGGTTGACATGATTATCACAGAAGCAAAAATACAGAAAATGTGAGGTTTTAATCACCTATGTAGATATGTTTTTCTATGGGGTTTTTTGTGAGGATGAGGAAAGGTTTTTTGTTTTGCTTTGTTTTTGGAAATTAGAATTATGGATTGTTTTTAATTTTGTTAAAAGATTCTTAAAAGAGAAAGTTGTCACTTTTGGTTATTTTGCTACATATAACTAAGTGCTTTGGAGGAAGCAAGTTCATCAGTCTGCCTTCTTCCTCACTCTGGTTTTGCCAGTGCAATACTTTGCATGTTTTCCACTGAGTCACTCTTTCCCTAAAGTGAACAAGGCAATATTTTATTGACACAGAAACATTTCATTGTATTTTGTATCCTAAAGATGAATCCCGTATGATGTTTGAATATGTATGAAAATGTAAGATCTAGAAAGTTTTGGTTTCTCTCCCTTCAAGAATACAAAACTATTATTAGCTTTTAAAAAAACGCTATGAATAAAGAAAATACCACTATAATTTTGAAATCAGAGTATATGCACTGCGAATGCTTTCAAAACAGGGGGATAGGAGAATTGAGAACCTCAGGGCAGTAAAAAGCCCTCCAGAGGTAAGATCCACCTCCAGAAGGCAAACACCCCTTGAGAATGTGGCCTCCTAGTATAGCCCCAAATGCTAGATAAACTGTCATTGGAGAATTAAGTGGGAATCACAGATGCCGTTATGTTTACCCCCAAATCTTTAATCTTCTACAATATATTTGGAAAGTTTATTCTGAGACTTTAAAATCAGATTAATCTAAAATCTGTATCAGGATTATAATTTCGAGTCATTTCCTTATTGATGATAACAACCCTAACCCTAACCCTATTGGTCACTAGGAAATGTTTAGCATAATAAATAAAATGTGATGTAATCTAGCTAATGTCAGTTTGGGGTTTTCTAAGTCAATCTGCAGTCTGGTTCCAATTGGAGTTTGACATCAGTGATTTAGAGCATAACTTAGCAACAGTGACAGAACCTGGAACTGAGAAAATGGGCAGACTTTGTGTGATTGCATTTTGCTTTATTGTGCTTTGTAGATGTTGCATTTTTTTTACGGATTGAAGGCTGGTGGCAACTTTGCCTCAACCATTCTCTAAGCACCATTTTTCCACCAGCACATGCTCATGTCAGTCTCTGTGTCACAGCTTGGTGATTGTCACAACACATCTAACTTTGTCATCAATGTTACATCTGTTATCGTGATCTGTGATCAGTGATCTTTGATGTTGCTATTGTAACATATATATACAAAATGGAGACCTTAAGCAGTAAATGTTGTAGATGTTCTGATCCCTCCAACTGACCAGTTGTTGATGCAGCAAATTTCTTAGTTTAAGAAACTGCCCCAGCCACCCCAACCTTCAGTAATCATCCTGAATGAAGGTAAGAGCATCCCACCAGCAAAGAGTATTACTCACTGAAGGCTCAGATGGTGGTTAGTATTTTTAGCAATAAAGTTTTGTTTTTTGTTTTAAATTCATGATATTGTGAATGTTATTGTTTCATTTCTCAATTTTCTTGTATTGTAAATTCTAAGAAACAATTGTTTGAGATACTGTTTAGGGAATGATAAAATTGTGTCATTGGAGAATTTAAGTCTTTTTGATTCAAATACTTTTAAATTATTAGCTTATTAGGAGCTACTGCCATGATGTTAAAATAAAGCATTGAATTTGGTACATTTTAAAGGAAAGAGTAATAATTCCTCTGTGAAAAAAAGGAAAAGGAGGGAGAACATGAACTGGATCATAAATTCTTATCAACCCTGTGAACAACTTTTTGAATTGGTTTACTGAGAAAATGAGTCTTCTCTTTCATTACAAACACATCTTGATAAAGGGGGAAGAATCTACAAGTTTGTTTAAATATATGTGACATAGAAAAAGTTCGAGATAGTTTCTGGATAATTAATCATTTTATTAATTATGTAGTAAATAAAAAGAGAGGTCAATGGCACTCTCAAAAGCCAGACTCCCTCATGGAACCCACTCAAAAATCTTATGCTCTTGGAAGAGTGAGTGTTCCTGAGGGTGGTAATCAGTTCTGGTTATTTTAACAATTAATGAGAGAATAAATATTATAAGAAGAAATGAATCTACTCTGATGAGAGATGGGGGGTGTGACTGATCACTCTTGCTCCCAGACCACTACCAACCTAGGCAGGCAGTCCAGACAAAGAATCTACCTCCCTTCCCCTCACACACACATACACCCAAGCCTGAATGGAACACTCAGTCCAAATGGACTTCCCCCTTTAGGTGGAGTCTGAATTAGATTAAGAAAGAAATTAATCCAGTCTCTTTTTGAGCAATGTTCTTCAGGTGCTGGATTGGCCTAATAGAGAAAAAAAGAAAAAGGAAGGGGAAAAATCTTGGATTGCCTCAGTAATTGCTTATTTAATAATCATTTCTCTCATATAAAGTGTTTTATGTAATGATTTGTGATTATGAAAGTTATGAAGTTATACCTGGAATATATTGAAGTTATATCTCAAACCAACTTAACCTTAAACTGTTTTAGGGATGTAATTTTGCTTAAATAGGGTAATATACAATACCTTAAGAGATGGATTATCTGTTAGTCTGGAGATTGATTATTGCCAGTGTGTTTTGAGGATTTTTTTTGAATGAATCATTAAATATTCATGATCTATATGGAACTCTAGATTACAATTATTTTCTTAATTTATAATTATTGGGGTTTTTTTAACCCAGGATGAGTTTACATTGGGAAAGAAGAAATTTTTAATAAGGAAAGGTTAAGTCTGGTAAATTATTATTGTAACAATATAAGAATAATAATAATCTTATCTAACCCTAAACTAGGATTAGTGAGATTTTGCTATTTAAGCTTAAATCTTTTTGGACTGTGAATTTTCTCTTTAAGCTATATTTTCAGGTTTATTTGTGGAATTAACCCAATGTTTTATTAATTTAAAAAAATGCCAGTAGCTCAAGGGGAGTGATATTTGTGAACTGCTACCAGTGGATCTGTATGCTTGGGGTAAGCTTGGGAAGTCTAAAGTAAGACCCTCGACTCAGTTTTCCCCATCTGGTTAATTCTGAGCCTGATTCTGATATCCTATCATACAGCTGGCTGCCAGAACCAAGGATGCTTTATCCTATTATAGATGCACTAAGTCATTTTGTGCCTAGAGGCTTAAGCCTGCAGGACCAGTTCTGATGCTGTTAAAAGTACCCCTCTCTCCTGCTTTGTTTTTGTATTGCAAAGGGCAGATGGTCAGTAAAAGACATGAGCAAAATGCTTATTTAACAGATCAGTCTAAAACGAATCTAAATTACTATGATAGGATTTAAGGATGTAAGATCTTAACAATTTTCAGTCTGAAATTGTATATGTCCATATCCTAATCATTTAAGTAGATGACTACTTGAGTTTGTCAGCTACTTGCTAATATATATTCATGTAGAAGGCTGGATTCTTAAAATTAAAAGCCTGTAGATAGAGCTCTGAAATGTGATTAATTTAAATAACTTACATTAAATGTGTCCCCACTGTCTAGAAGGGGTCTGTGTATGATATCTATTCCATTAAAAACTGAACATTTTTCACTCATTTGATATACATTGTGCTCCATATACAATCCAGAATTAATTAATTAGTATATTAATACATCCCATCCCGTTACAATCAGAGTAAAATGAAAATCTTAATTAAATGCAGCATTTGTATAGCTTTTGAACCTCCCTATTGCAGTCATCTGCTAACAAAAAGGATCATTACTTACCTGCACATGGGCAGGATTAGATCCTTCACAACATCTCATCCTCCTGAGAGGGTTGTGAGAAAGCCCCAAGATCAGACAATTATGTGTGTGTGGTGGTGGCGGTGGTGTGTAGACATTTTTAATCATGCCCAACTCTTCATAACCCCTCTTGGGATTTTCTTGACAAAAATATTGGCACCTTTTGCCATTTCCTTCTCCAATTCACTTTACAGATTAGGAAAATGAGGTAAAAAGGGTTAAGTGACTTGCCTAGGGTCACAGGGGCAGTAAATGTTTGAGACCAGATTTGAATTCAGGAAGATGAGTCTTCCTCACTCCAAGCCCTGTGCATCACCTCTATGTACATATCTACATATATGCACATATACATTTACATATACATATAAACATCAAACGGAAGTTATTCCAATGGGATATACAGATCTTGAGCATGTTGTAATAAGTTCTAAAAACTGGTTCCAAATTTCATATGGTAAACACCAGCTCAGACCTTATGATTCTAATCCTGGCAACAGCAGAGCAGCTTTAAGATCATCCTAAATTAGGGACCCACAGTTGAAACTTCAGAGAATTTAAGTTGCTACATGCCATGCGCTATTTTTATCTGTATCTGATGGGCGTTATACGATAGCAAATTATGTTGATATAGTTAAATTCAAATAACTGAGGAACCAAATTAACCCTTTTAAAATGATTTATTTTGTGCATTCTTGACATAAATAGTAAAAAAGCCTTTTTAGCTTAGCTTACATATCTATTTTGGTAACTTGTCAGTCTCTTATCAGAAGGGCTCATTTTACAAATAAGACTTTTCAGCTTCTTGTTGACAGTATCTTTATTGGGCAGAGGGTTTAGATAAAGATATTCACCATATGAATTATTAGAAAAGTAGAATTTAAGTGACTGTACTAAATTGTACTGAGATCTGTTTTACAGAAATACCTAATAATCTCTACAAGTGACCTGAAGCAGAGAAGCAGATCTGCTAGCTGAGGCAGGTTTGAGAACAGGCCCATTCCCAGGAGACATCTGAGCCCCCCAGATATGATGTGCTAATGACATGGATGCTACCCTTATCCTACTCTTTCTCCATGTGCCACTGCATCTATAAGGCCTACTTGCTCAAACTGCCCCAGTGGAGCCTGTCAATGTGCCACTCAATCTTGTCTCTCTCCTCTTCAAGCTATTCCAGAACCCTAGAAAGTATTGCTCATTAAATCAAAGTGGGAGAAACGAGAAAACTAAAATTATTCGGTATCATTTTAAAACTGGTTCTGTTCTACTCTGTAACTGAACGTGTTCTATATTGTTGCTCCATTTTGTATAATGGCTCAGTGCACATTTTCCCATTCCTGAGTCAGCTTTTCCTCTGAGTTGGTTATAAGTTAACTTGGTATCATCCCCAAAGGATCATCCTTGCAAAATTCTTAGCTCCTTAATTCCTTAGCTTCCAGAAGCCACAGAGTCAGCTAACTCAGGTCTGTTAAGACCTGCAAGAGGTTTATGGGTCCCACATGTGAGAAATCACTGTTTCTAGCACAAAAAACGAAACTGGCTCCAAGGTGAATGAAGTGCGTTCCTGCATGAAGGGGGGTATAGTGCCTTGGTACAGAGCACCGTACAGAAGCAAGATTAAGCTTTTTATCCTACTTGGGGTATGTCGAGTCCCTCCTTCATTACCCCCATTAGTTGGGGATAATAGCGTTAACACATTTTTCCAATCCATCTGAAAAACCTTAACACGTTTCTCCCTCCCAATACATCGATCCATGTTGAGAAAATAGCTATCAACTTTACCCAGAGGTGGGGAAGTTAATATTCATAAAGCAATTAAGCATACATTTTGGCTCTTAGCTATAACCCTTATCCTAGTTTCCACACAACCCTCAGTTAGATTGGTCTGTTTCTAACCACAAGTTCAAGTTCACTTGCATAATTTTGTGGAATTACAAGATTTTTTTTATCTCTCACAGAACAACTAATGCTCCCTAACTGTCAGAGAAGAGTGGTCACTAAGCCTGATTTCTTTAAAATGTCACATTACCCCCACCCCCACAATGTTGTCTACCCTGTACCCAATCATCCTGTTTTTCTTTCTCGATTACCCAACTCTGTACTCCCCAAAACTGCATTTTAGGTGGTTGAACTCTTCCCTCAGGGTGTGTGCCTTAGTCACTCAGAGGGGCTACAGACCCAATTTATTGGTTACTGATAGGGTAAAAGTGCTCATGCTTAGACTATTGTCTCAGTTTGTCTTCATATTATCATGTAATTCTGCACAACTGCTTGCTTGACAGTTACATCCAAGAGTGACTCAATGTCAATAGCTATGAGGCAGCTGGGGGCCCAGTGAATGAAACACTGGGCCTGGGACAATTATTAGTTATGTTATCTAGGGCAAGTTCCTTAACTTTTACCTGCCTCAGTTTCCTCAACTTCAAAATGGGAATACTAATAGCATTTCCCTCCATGGATTGTTATGAGGATCAAATGTGGTGAGATAAAATGAGGAAACGTTTCTTTATTGCATAACAAATCAGAACCAGTGCCCCTCAGCTTATTCTTGAATGTCAACAGGCAATCAGACAACTTGGATCCAAAGAGGTCACAATCCTTACAGAAGTTTGCATATTGATGTCACTAGCAAAGGAAGGTGAAGATACCAGAATCTCCTCCGAAAGGGGCAAGGCATGGGAAAGGTGCAGAAAGGCAGAAAAAGTACAAAACCCCTAAAGGGAAGGAGCAAGGCCCCCAGAAAAGTCTTTTTCCCTTGGGAACAGCTAGACCATGAAAATAGGAGAGTCCATAGTTATAGAACCTAAATGATTTCTACTGCTTTTCAGACTGTCTTGCCACCCAAGAAATCCAGTTTGGGGTGAAAAATTGTCAGCTCTGGGGTTGGGGAAAGGGGAAGCTTCATCCTTGACCCATTCCAGACCTCCTGCATACTCCAGACTCAGTTTCTGGAAAATAGGGAAATTCAAAAAGACAAATTTGGGGACCTTTTAACAGTCTTAAATAGGGGAAAACAGTTTGTCTTAAAAATCTATTATAAAAATAGGAAGATTAGGGACTTCTCAAATTTGGAGGGGGAGAATGTCATTGTAATTTCCCAATTTTCAGAAAAAGTTACGTTCCCCCTCCCCTCCCAAGTACTGACCAGGATGGGGCCAATTTTCAGACAAGATACATGGGCTGCTTGAGGTGACTGAGAAACCACCTTGGATCAAACCTGACTTGATTCTGCATTACCCAGGTCCTTGGGCAAGGGTGTCTAAGCAGCAGGTAAGGATGGTCCAGGTTTTCATCCATGTAGGGCTAGGTTCAGTTTTCTCACTAGACACTGGACTAGACCATAATTGAATGAAAAGGGAACTGAACTAACTCCAGAATTGAGTCACAAGATGGAGGCAGTTCACTCATTTCCCATAACCACTTACTGTCCCAATCTCAATTCTCTAACAAAGATACTTGTAAAGTTCTCAGCACGTAGCAGGCACTACTAACCCCCCCCCCAATTCCTTTAGTAGCCCACCAGGCACAATCAGCCTTGAGTTACTGCTGGGTCCAGAGGGAACATCATAGCCTAGAATGTCATCTGAGAACCACAGATCATTCCCTCTGGAAGGAACTAGAGTTCATTGATGATGGACAGGATACTTGGAACTGGTTGATCAGTTTGTCAAATAGCTGTGTTTTGGTGACGAAAAGTACTTGAAATGTATCTAGAAAGACAAAATTTCTCAAGGGGATATTTTCCACATAAGGAAGATGCCAATAGTTTTGAAAGTGCTAACATTATTCCTCACTTCCACCCTATTGTCTAAAAGCTAGGTAAGAAAGGGAACCACTGATCCTAAAGTGTGGCCAGTCATTGAAAAGAATCGTGGAGATAAACTGGAAACCAAACTTGCTGACAAAGGAGAGATTAATAAAATTGAAGGGAAATTATTGAGTTTGGTTTTATGAAAAAGGTAACCTTTGGTTAATTTGAATAAATTACCAGTATCAAAAATTAAAAGGGTGAAATCACCAAAGAGGAGGAAATGAAAGCAATAATTCAGAACTCTCTTGTTCAATTGTATGCCAATAAATTTGACATGAAATGGGTGAATATTTACAAAAATATAAATTGTCCAGATTAACAATACAATAGACCCATTTTAGGAAAAAAATATTAATGAACTCCCTAAGAAAATCTCCAGAGCCAGATGGATTAATAGAGAATGTTGCCAAATAGTTAAAACAATTCCAATATTATATAAAAGTATCTGAGAAAATAGACAAAGGAGCCCTGCCAAATTCTTTTATGACACAGAAATGGTGCTGATCTAAACCAGGAAGAACCAAAATAGAGAAAATTTCCCTGATGAATATTGATGTAAATATTTTAAATAAAATATTAAGAGAGTTTAGAGCAATTTGTAAAGAGAATAATATACTCTGAACAGGTGGGGCTTATACCAGGAATCCAGGATTGGTTCAATATTAGGAAAATTATTAGCACAATTGACCATATCAATAACAGAAATATCTCATTAGATGAAGAATCAAAACTTCTGACAAAATACAATGCCCATTCCTATTAAAATTATACAGAGGAGCAAATGGAGTTTGTACTTGTCATTGTATCTGTGTGTGTGTTTGCAGAATGTGTCATGTTTATGCTATGAGCTTGAAAGATTTAAAAGGCAGCCAACCAGAAAAACTTCTAAGGGCTGTAAAGAGAACACTGGGAAAAATTAACTTGAAACTTTCTGCAGGAGATCAGCTTATAAAAAATGAGGAAAAAGCTGTAGGATATTTTTTTCCTGTGATCCCAACACTGGTGGAATGGGACTGTAGAAATAAATTAGATAAAATCAGATTCTGGAGATTTGAGATTAATCATCAAACAATTTAACAATCACAAGATTGGGGGCAGAGCCAAGATGGTGGAATGAAAACGTGACTTTGTGTCCTCCTCTGACCTTCTTTCAAATCAACAAAATAAGCCTCTGAATTGATTTTTAAGTCAACGAAATCAGAAACATTAGGACACTGCTTGCAGTTACCTCTGAAGAACTTCATATCAGGTCTGTTTCACTCGGGCAGAGGGGTAAACAGTTTGCTTGGTGCAATCCGAAACTGAGGGTGGGACTCAGCTTGGAGTAGCAGAAACTCCAAACTCCAAACACCTGGGGTGTATCTGAGGCACCCGGGACACTCTGCCCTGATTGGGGCAGGGGTTCTGGCAGATTTGCCTTTTTTAAGGAGTAAATTGGGCAAAGTTCTAGCCCTATCAGGCAAAGTCCAACCCCACCGGCCCAGCACCCTAAGTTAATTAGCAAAATTGCCCCAGGGCAAACTACCAGATTCACCACTTCCCTAGCCTTAAACAGACCACCACGCTGTCTAAAAAAATGAAGAAGCAAAAGAGAGCTCTCACCATAGACAGCTTCTATCAAGAGAAATAAGGGCAGACCCCAGATACTGAGGTTCCTGTACACAAAACAACTCCAGAGGAAGCCATCAAGGACCATCACTGGTCCCCTTTTCAAAAGGCCTTTCTGGAAGATTGCATAAAGAATCTCAAAAGAGAGCTGGGTGATAAATGGGGTAATGAACTGAGATCAGTGCAAGAAGGATATAATGCCCTGCAAACGAGACATGAAAAAGACACCAATTTATTGAAAAACAAAATTGGTGAATTGGAAATAGACAATGCACTGAAAAATAAAATTAGTGAAGTGGAAAAAGAGTGCAATGAACAAATTGGCCAGTTACAAAAGGAGCTTAAAAAGGTAACTAAAGAAAACAACACTTTAAAAATAAGAATTGAACAAATGCAAGTGGATGACTCAAGACTTAAAGAATCAGTCAAACAAAAACAAAAAAAATGAAAAAAAATATAAGAAAATATGAAATATCTCCTATGAAAAACAACTGACTTGGAAAATACATCTAGGAGAGACAATCTAAGGATTATTAGACTTCCTGAAAGCCATGATGAAAAAAAGAATCCAAACACTTATCTTCCAGGAAATCCTGAAAGAAAACTGCCCTGAGGTTGTAGAATCAGAAGGCAAAATCACCATTGAAAGAATTCACCGATCACCTCCTGAAAGAGACCCCAAAATTAAAACCCCAAGGAATATCGTGGCTAAATTTCAGGACTATCACACCAAGAAAAAGATTCTGCTAGCAGCTAGAAAGAAACAATTCAGATACCGAGGATCTATAATTACAATCACACAAGATCTGTCAGCCTCCACACTGAAGGATCGAAGGGCCTGGAACCAGATATTCTGAAAGCAAAGGAACTTGGACTACAGCCAAGAATAACCTATCCAGCTAGAATGAGCATTATCCTCCAGGGAAGAAGATGGTCATTTAATGATATAGGTGAATTTCACCTATTTCTAATGAAAAGGCCAGATCTGAAAAAAACTTCCACCTCCAAACACAGAACTCAAGAGAAGCATAAAAAGGTAAAAAGGAAAGGACTCTTGAGAACTTTATTTTTACTATGGGGATACTTAAAGATTGGGGGTATAATTTTATATTACTTTGATAATAAGAAAAAGAAAAACAGAGGGGGAAAGGCTATCATACTGGGGGAAAGAGGGAAAAGGTGGTAAAATAAGGTTTTAAAAAAGAGGTAAAAATAAGGTAAAATGTCATGAAGAGGCAAAGAAAAACTAATATAATTGAGGGGAAAAAGAGAGGGAGATGAGCATTGTGTAAATCGTACTCTCATCAGATTGAGCTCTCAAAGTGTATATCAGACACATTTGGTTTCACAGAGAAATTTGGCCTTCCTTATAAAGAAGTGGGAGGGAAAGGAGGAAAAAAAAGGATAGACTAGTAAAAGGGAAATTAGAAGAATCAGGGGAAAGGAATTAAAAAGGGAGAGAGGCTATAAACGGGGGAGAATTATTTGAGAGAGGGGGTCATCAAAAACAAAACACTGATGAGGGGGGAAAGGAGAAAGGAGAAAGGAAAGGGGAAAAGAAAGGGAAAAACATAACTTGGGTAAATAAGATGGCAGGAAATACAAAATTAGTTATTCTAACTGTGAATGTGAATGGGATGAACTCTCCCATAAAGCGGAAGCAGATAGCAGATTGGATTAAAAACCACAATCCAACAATATGTTGTCTACAAGAAACACATCTAAAGCACAGTGACACATACAGGGTGAAGGTAAAAGGCTGGAGCAGAACCTATTATGCTTCAGGTGAACAAAAAAAAGCAGGGGTAGCAATCATATCAGATCAAGTAAAAGCCAAGATAGATCTAATCCAAAGAGATAAGGAAGGAAACTATATTTTACTAAAGGGTACCATAAATAATGTAGCAATATCAATACTAAATATATATGCAAAAAGTGGTATAGCATCCAAATTCCTAGGGGAGAAATTAAGAGAGATGCAAGAAGAAATAGATAAATCAAACCACAAAATAAATTAAGAAAGAAACTGGGGGGGGGGGGGTAAACCAAGTGTTAGAAAAGTTAGGTATGATAGATCTTTGGAGAAAATTGAATGGAGACAGTAAGGAGTTTACTTTTTTCTCAGCGGTTCATGGAACTTATACAAAAATTGACCATGTATTAGGGCATAAAAACCTCAAAATCAAATGCAGAAAGGCAGAAATAGTAAATGCATCTTTTTCAGATTATGATGCAATAAAAATCACATGCAATATAAGGCCAGGAGAAAATAAACCAAAAGTTAATTGGAAATTAAATAATCTAATTCTAAAGAATGAATAGGTGAAAGAGCAAATCATAGACACAATAATTTCATCCAGGAGAATGACAATAATGAGACAACATACTAAAATTTGTAGCATATGGCCAAAGCACTTGTAAGGGGTAATTTTATATCGCTAGATGCTTACTTGCATAAAATAGAGAAAGAGAAGATCAATGAATTGGGCTCACTATTAAAAAAGGTAGAAAAAGAACATATTAAAAACCCTCAATTAAATACCAAATTGGAAATTCTGAAAATAAAAAGGGAGATTAATAAAATTGAAAATAAAAAACTATTGAATTAATAAATAAAACTAAGATTTGGTTTTATGAAAAAACCAACAAAATAGATAAGCCTTTAATATAATTGGAAAACTGAAAGAAAAAAATCTAATTGTTAGTCTCAAAAATAAGGGAGAATTTTTCACCAATAAAGAGGAAATTAGAGTAATAATTAGGAGTTACTTTTCCCAAGTTTATTCCAGTAAGTTTGATAATCTAAATGAAATGGGGGAATATCAACAAAAATGTATATTGCCCAGGTTAACAGAAGAGGAAATAAATTATTTAAATAGCCCCATATTAGAAAAAAGAAATAGAACAAGCTATTAACCAACTCCCTAAGAAAAAATCTCCAGGGCCAGATAGATTTACATGTGATTTATGCCAGACAAAGAACGATTAATTCCAATACTATACAAACTATTTGAAAAAATAGGGACAGAAGGTATATTGCCAAATTCCTTCTATGATACCGATATTGTGCTGATAGCTAAACCAGGTAGGGTGAAAACAGAGAAAGAAAACTATAGACCAATTTCCCTAATGAATATTGATGCAAAAATTTTAAATAAGATATTAGCAATGAGATTACAGAAAGTCGTCCCCAGGATAGTACACTATGACCAAGTAGGATTTATGCCAGGAATGCAGGGCTGGTTCAATATTAGGAAGACTATCAGCATAATTATTTATATTAATAACCAAACTAACAAAAACCATGTGATTATCTCATTAGATGCAGAAAAAGCATTTGATAAAATCCAACACCCATTCCTATTAAAAACACTAGAGAGTATAGGAATAAATGGGCTTTCCCTTAAAATGATTAGTAGCATCTACTTAAAACCATCAGCAAGCATCCTATGTAATGGGGACAAACTAGAACCATTCCCAATAAGATCAGGAGTGAAACAAGGCTGCCCACTGTCACCATTACTATTTAATATTGTCTTAGAAATGTTAGCTTTGGCAATAAGAGAAGAAAAAGAGATAAAAGGAATTAGAATAGGTAATGAGGAAACCAAATTATCACTCTTTGCAGATGACATGATGGTATACTTAGA
>JAJPUD010020561.1:0-23114 GCA_023553655.1 Myrmecobius fasciatus | reverse complement strand
ATCCCTCTCTCTGGGTGTATATGGCTTTCTTCAGTGAACAATTGGAGGTGGTTTGAAACATTTCATTGTTGAAGAGAGCCATGTCCATCAGAATTGATCGTCATATAGTACTGTTGTTGCCGTGTATAATGATCTCCTGGTTCTGCTCATTTCACTCAGCATCAGTTCATGTAAGTCTCTCCAAGCCTCTCTGAAATCATCTTGCTGGTCATTTCTGTAAGGGTTAATGTTGAAGAATTACCCATACATATGTTTTGCAAATAAAAAGTATTAATTAAAAAAAAGATGAAAATTAAAAAAATAATAATTTTTAGTTCCATTTTAAGGGAAGTTTTTATTGATGTCTTCTATTTCTTAAATCATCAAAATTATCCCAAGTATTTCTTCCCCTCCTCCCTACATATATATACATATATATGTGTGTGTGTGTGTTCATATATGTATGTGTGCGTATAGTGGTTTTAGAGGGTAAAAAATTAAAAAAAACAATCAATACATTGAAAAAGTCCAAAAATATATAAAATATGTAACAACTGTGGTTCTTTCACTTTCACAAAGGGGTGGGTTAGTAGTGTCCTCTCACATTTCTTCATCTGAATTGTGCCGAATATATAATTTTGCTACATTTACTTTTGATTTTTTTGGTGTGTGGTTCTTTCATTTACATAGTTGTAGTTATGTGTATTGTTTTCTTGGCTCTACTAATTTCACTCTCAGTTCATATAAATCTTTCCATTATTTTTTGTATTCATCACATGTATAATTTATTACAGCATAATATTCTACTACATTTATGTACCACAATTTATTTAGTGACATCCTAACTGTTGGGCATCTACTTTGTTTCCAATTCTTGTCTATCAGAAAAAAAAAAAAGCTGCTATAAGTATTTTGGAGTATAAGCCCAATAATGGAGTATCTAGTTCAAAGGGCATAGAAGTTTGTCATTTTATTTGTATAATTCCAAATTGTTCTCCAAAATGGTTATACAAAATGGTTATTTCACAGCTCTATCAAAAATATATGAATTTGCCAATAATTCCACAAACCCTCCAAAACTGACTGTTGACATTTTTGATCATTTTTGCCAATTTGCAATATTTGAGGTAAACCTCAAGGTTAGTTTGATTTCTATTTCTCATATTATTCATGATTTGAAACATTCTTTCATGCAGTTGTTAATGTTTTGCAATTCTTTTGACAATTATTTGAATCCTTTGACTATTAATCTATTGGGGACTATCTATTAGTCTTAAATATTTATTAACTTTATATATATTAGATACCAAACCTTTATCAGAAAAATTTGATTTGAAGTTTTTTTTCCTATTTGACCCCTTCTCTTTTTATCTTAGGTACATTAATTTTGTCTATTCAGAAGCTTTTCACTTTCATGTCATCAAAATTGTCTGTTTTATTTTTTGTGTTTGTCTCTGTCTCGTTTGGTTAAAAATACATCTCTTACCTGTGGCAGTAAAAGATGGTATATTATCTGTTTCTCTTCTAATTTTTCAAGTATATAATATAAAGGTTATATATGCCTTTAAAAGGTATGTTAGTGAAAGCTATTGGCTTAAGCCTAATTTCTACTTCATTTCCAATTTTCCTAGAAGTTCTTAGCAAATAAGGAGTTTTTCCCTAGGTAATTCATGTTTTGTATTTTATTAAACATTGGATTATTATGTTCTAGTGTTTCCACTTCTCCATTAACTAATCTAGTCATTGATCTATTTTTAACTAATAGCAGATATTTTTGATGACTGCTGCTTCACAATACTTTGAGGTCTGGAAGTGCCCTACATCCTCTTACATCCCTACTTCTCATCATTTTCTTTGATATTCCAAATCTTTTGTTTTTTAAAACAAAAGTTTTTATTATTTCATCAAGTTCTATAAAGTATCATTTTAGCAATTTGGTTGCTATAGCATTAAAAGTACACCTTAGTTTTGATAGCATTGTCATCCTCCACTTCCCCCATTTAATAGTATTTTGTTTGTTTCTTTCTTTCTTTTACTAGGGAATTGTAGTTAAGTGAATTGCCCAGGGTCACATAGCTAGGAAGTTTGTTAATCGTCTGAGGTTGGATTTGAGGTCATATTTGAGCTCAGGTCCTCCTGACTCCAGGACTGGTATTCTATCCACTTGCGCCATCTAGCTGTCCCCATTTAATAGTATTTTTTTTCCCCAATTTCATATAAAGATAATTTTCAACATTCATTTTTGTAAGATTTTGAGTTCCAAATTTTTCTCCCATCTTTTCTTCTCTCCCCCGTCCCCAAGACAGCAAGAAATCTAATATAGGTTATACAGATATAATCATGTTAAACATAATTCCATATTAATCATGTTGTGAAAGAAAAATCAGAACAAAAGGGAAAAAAATCACAAGAAAAAAAAAAACAAAAAAGGGGAAAATAGTATGCTTTGATCTACGTTCAGTCTCCATAGTTTTTTTTTTTTTTTTTTTCCTGTGGCAATTAGTCTTAAGTGACTTGCCCAGGGTCCACACAGCTAGGGAATGTTAAGTCTCTGAGACCAGACTTGAACTCAGGTCCTCCTGACTTCAGGGCTGGTACTTTATCCACTGTGCCACCTAGCTGCCCCCATAGTTTTTTCTCTGGATGTGGATGGCATTTTCTATCACAAGTCATTGGAATTGTCTCGGATCATTGTATTGCTGAGGAGAACTAAGTCTGTCAATGTTGCTGTTACTGAGTATAATGTTCTCCTGGGTCTGCTCACTTAGGTCTTTCCAAGTTTTCCTGAAATCTGTCTGTAGAATTGTAATTTTTAGCATATATTGGCATAGCTAGCCATGAGTACTGAACATTCCTCTATTTACTTAAGTTGTTCTTTACTTATTCAAGGAGCACTTTTTTAGATATTTTATGTATTTAATAGTCATTTGGAATACTTACACATTATAGTGCCAATCCACCAGATAGTAAAGAACTAGTTGTAATTGCATATCCTAGACATCTGCCATTCTCAAATTAATAAAATTTGTTAATTCATAAGGAAACCACAGAAGCTGAAACCAAAGTTGAGGTGTATAGTTTCCAAGTTGCAAAGTGCCTATTGTGTGTTTGAAGATACAAAAGAAAAAAAAAAAGTGGAAAAAGTCCCTCAACTTCAAGTAGTTTTCATTCTAACTGGGGTGGTAATATCTGCATGTAATGTCCCCTAGGGGGTACTCCAATTAAACACTCCTCTCCCCCGTTTGGGTCTCAAGAGGGTGACTGAAGCCTTGGAGATTTAAGGGATAACCCTGTGGCTAAGCTATTCATACAAGAACAGCTCTTGAGCCCTTCCTGGCACATTTCTCATTAATATTCAGCTACTAAACACAATTAACTCTTAGCAAAGGCCTTAACTAACAGCATATTAAGAACAGATGCTAGAGAATATTCCTCAATAAAAATATTCTCATACAATAGCACATAGTATCCATAGGAAGAGTAGGTTTCATGTTTAGAGTATAGCACAGAAATAGGATACACATATAACAAAGCAATAACTCTTGTTACTATAGGATTTGGGAGTTTTATCGCTCTAAATCTCAAATTCTTTATCCAGAGGTCTGCTATCTGTGCTAGAGTTAGTTGCTCTATAATCCTTGGCTGGGATGTTGTTGTATTCCTTCAGAAAACAGAGAAGATCAAGATGGTGAAATAAAATTAGGAAGCATTACAGCCTGACCCTTCTACTGCACCTTTTTGACAAAGATCTAGAAAACACTCCAGACCAAATTCTAATTAGTAAATCCAAGAAAAATTTACAGTGAATCATTATTCCAGCCCTGGAGAAGCTTGGGGAGATAGACTGAGAGGTATGTGGACTCTGGGGGTGGGTCTGGCCAGGAATGCATGCAGTCCCAAGCATTCTAAAGCAAGAACTGAAAGAACCGAGACTGGGTACTGAGGCAAGAATTCTGGGGCAGGCAGATATCTAAGGGGATCCCTGAATTAGTGCAGGGTGCAGGAATAGGTGCCATAGGCAGCTCTGTGGCTCATTACATAGTGGTCTCAGAAGAATAGTATGGAGGAAGGTCCCGAACAGCATAATGAGGAAGGAACAAAACTCCAGAGGCAAACATATTAAAAGATGTTACTATGTAACTACTATGTATCTATAGTAATAGATAGCTTGAATCCCAAAAGTAAATCTGAATTGTTTGTAGCCTATGGTTTAGGGTGGAGGTCTGCACAGTGGAATAATCTGGACAGAAGCTCAAGATCAAAGAGTGTTCTATAGGTCAGTCATTGAACCTTCTATTAGCATCAGTCTAGTGAAACTCCCAACCAGGAAGAAGATGAGAAACCCAAATCAGGATCAGGAGCTTAAAGAACTTAAAGCAGCTGGGCAATGAGTAGATTTTTCCTCATTTGGGAACATTGAGAGATTGCAGGTTTCCAGGTTGAATTATAAAAACAGCAAAAGCTCAGAGCACATGCAGAACATAGCATTCACATAAAGTCCATAATTAATAAATGGGCTAGAAGAATGAGCAAACAAAAATCCCACATAAAGAGATATTGGGGCAATTTGGTACTGGCTAAGAAATAGATTAATTGATCAGTGGAATAGGTTGGGTTCACAAGACACGATGACTATAGTAATCTAGTGCTTGATAAACTCAAAGACTCCAGGTTCTGGAATAAAAACTCACTATTTGATAAAAACTGATGGGAAAATTAGAAAATAGTATGGCAGAAATTAGGCATTGACCCAAACCTAACACCCTACACCAAAATAAGATCTAAATGGGTTTGTGATTTAGATATAGTGATACTATAAGCAAATTAGAAGAACAAAGTCTTATCCACCTCTCAGATCTGTGGAGAAGGAAGAAATTTATAGCCAAAGAAGAACTAGAGTACAGTATGAAATGCAAAATGAATCATTTTGATTATATTAAATTTAAAAAAAATTTGTATAAACAAAACCAATGCAGATGAAATTAGGAAGGGAAGTAGAAAACTGAGAAAAATCTTTACATCCAAGGGTTCTGATAAAGGCCTTATTTTTAAAATATATAAAGAACTGACTCAAATTTATAAGAATACAAGTCATTCTCCAATTGATAAGTGGTTAAAAGATATGAATAAACAATTTTCATAAGAAATTAAAATCATTTCTAGTCATATGAAAAAAATGCTCTAAATCACTATTGATCAGAGAAATGCAAATTAAGACAACTTCAAGGTATCACTACACACCTCTCAGATTGGCTAAGATGACAGGAAAAGATAATGATAAATGTTGGAGGGCATGTGGGAAAACTGGGACACTAATACATTGTTGATGGAGTTGTGAACTGATTCAACTATTCTGGAGAACAATTTGGAACTATGCTCAAAGGGCTACAAAATTGCACATAACCTTTGATCCAGCAGTATCTCTACTGAATTTGTATCCCAAAGAGATCATAAAAGAAGAAAAGTACCCATATGTTCAAAAAATGTTTGTGGCAGCCCTTTTTGTAGTGACAAGAAACTGGAATGAGTGGATGCCCATCAGTTGGGGAATGGCTGAACAAGTTATATTATATTAATGTTATAGAATATTATTGTTCTGTAAGAAATGACCAGCAGGATGATTTCAGAGAGGCCTGGAGAGTCTTACAGGAACTGATGCTGAGTGAAATGAGCAGAACCAGGAGATCATTGTACACAGCAACAAGACTATATGATGATCAGTTCTGAAGGACATGGCTCTCTTCAACAATGAGATAAATAAAACCAGTTTCAATGATCTTGTGGTGAAGAGAGTCATCTATACCCAGAGAGAGGACTGTGGGAACTGAGTGTGAATCACAACATAGCATTCTCACTCTTCTTGTTGTTTGCTTGCATTTTGTTTCCTTACTCATTTACTTTCTTTTTTTGATCTGATTTCTCTTGTGCAAGAGAATTGTATAAATGTTTATACATATTGGATTTAACATATATTTTATCATATTTAACATATATTGGATTGCTTGCCATCTAGGGAAAGGGGTGAAGGGGAAGGAGAAAATCTGAAACACAAGGCTATGCAAGGGTCAATGTTGTCAAATTATCCGTGCATATATTTTGAAAATAGCTTTATTAAAAAAAAGAATTGTTTATGTTTAAGATGTTTAACATTGGATTACATGCTATATAGGGGAAGGGGTGGAGGAAGGGATGGAGAAAATTTTGGAACACAAGATTTTGCAAGGGGAAATGTTGTAAACTATGTAAGAATGTATTTTAAAATTTTTTTAAAAAAGCTATTATTTAAAAAGAGAGAGAGAAATTGGGGCAGTTAGGTGGCATAATAGATAAGAATACCTGGCTTGGAGTCAGAAAGACTCATTTTCATGAATTCAAATCTGCCCTCAGACACTTACTAGCTGTGTGATCCTGATGCTGTGGGAGAGTTTTTAGTTTGTAGAACATTTCGTTTGGAGCTGGAATAAAAACACTTGCACAGGATTTTCTTTAAGTCAAAGCTTTATTTCACCAAAGTGGGTAGGCCAAATAGCATGGGTAACTAATTGGCAATTAGGGGCAAGGGGAAGAAAGCTTTTATACCAAAATTTTGGCTCTAAGCCATGTTAGGGATACAAAGGCTGCTAAAAACAATCTTTTTTCAGACAGTAAGTAGCTTAGCCACAGGATCTGTTAAAAAACAGTCTGTGAAAACAGAAATTTGATTACTTGGGTTCAATTTATTGGGCAAGTAATTCTTTCTGTGGGCCAGAAAGTCTAAATATACTAATATTAGTGATTTTAGAAAATGTTTCTGTTAAAATTTTTCATAAGCTATTCTAGGGCACAGGGTTAGAGTTCAGAATGTCTTTTACATTAGGGTAGTCACTTAACTCTATTTGTCTCAGTTTTTCATCTGTAAAATGAGCTGGAGAAGGAAATAGCAAACCATTGTAGTATCTTTGCCAAGAAAACTTCAAAAAGGGTCACAGAGTCAGATACCACTCAGTGACTGAAAGAGAATGATGGTGATGATGATGATGGATTTCCTACTATTAGCACTAGGCACTGTGCTAAGCATTTTGGAAATATTATTTCATCTGTTCTTCACAACTTCAGGATTTAGGTGTTATCATCCCCATTTTATGGACAAAGAAACTTACATATCTAGTATCTGAGCAACTTCAGGCCTTTCTGACTTCAGGGAAAGGGGACAACTAAGTGATGCAATGAATAGAGAGCATGATCTGGAGTTGGGATTCATCTTTGTGAATTCAAATCTGGTTTCAGACACTTATTAGCTGTGTAACCCTGGACAAGTGACTTAACTCTGTCCCAATTTTCTGTAAAATCAGTTGGAGAAGGAAATAACAAATCATTCCAGTATCTTTTCAAAGAAAACTCCAAGTGGGATCAGGAGTTGGACATGACTCAACAACAATGGCAAAAGCTGCCCCTATGCCAGGGAAGATCCAAACCCAAACCCAGAAGAATGGAATATTTCAAAAACATCTATAAACAAAATCTCAGAAAAATGCAGTTTAAATTTGGAAGTGTGCCCAAAGAGTTATAAAACTGTGTATACCCTTTTCCCCAACAATACAACTACTAGCTCAATATCCCAAAGAAATTAAACAAAACAAAAAAAGGAAAAGAGAAGTATAAAATGTAAATGTGGACATGCAATCCAAAGGGAAAGAACAAGGTTAAACTGTTTACATTCTGTAAGAAATGGATAGGCATTTATTTGATTTCCAGTTATGAAAATTTAATTGGAGAAATGAAACTTAAATTAGAAAATTGAAATCTACAGGGATATCAGAGGGTGGTCTGGGGTAGAGGTTATTGCCTCTCAAAGAATGTAAGAATGGGACTGGGTCTCATAATCAGGAGTGGTGTCCCTAGCTTTCCACTGTTATCTTCCTCTTCTAGAATGGAAGATCCTTGGGAACAGGGACTGAATTGCTTAGAAAATACATTAAGCATTTGATAGCCTCCCGCTTTCTTAGCTCACATTTTTAGAAACTACCTTAGAAACCCCAGTCAATGGGAAAAGGAACTAGAGGGTTGGGGAAAAGAGTTGGAGTTAGGGAATAAAAAAGGGATCACCCCTTATCTTAAGTGTGTGTCTCTCTCAAACCATGCTTTGTATGTCAGAGAATGTGCACTCCTTCTCTTGAGAAAGAAAACTTTTTCCTGCACTCACACTCAAGCTTCTGATTGTTTTAGTGGTCGTTACCATCCCATGCAATTCTTTTAT
Source organism: Myrmecobius fasciatus (assembly GCA_023553655.1). Lineage (NCBI taxonomy): Eukaryota > Metazoa > Chordata > Mammalia > Dasyuromorphia > Myrmecobiidae > Myrmecobius > Myrmecobius fasciatus. The sequence continues at coordinate 14,899 of JAJPUD010020561.1, read as the reverse complement.
GGAGAGTGAATACATGTAGCCCTTCAGAATGCCATCATCATCACCAGGGGTCACAGAGGTAGTCTAAATTGATAGGAGGCCTGGGATTGATTCTACTACATTTTGATGATCTTAAAAGAAATATGGAGAATTGATGCTGAGCAAAATGAGCAGAACCAGGAGATCATTAAACACAGCAACATCAAGACTATATAATGATCAATTCTGATGGACATGGCTCTCTTCAACAATAAAATGTTTCAAACCAGTTCCAATTGTTCAGTGAAGAAAGTCATATACACCCAGAGAAAGGGATATGAAATGGGGATCACAACATAACATTTTCATGCTCCCTATTGATGTTTGCTTGCATTGTGTTGTTTCCTTTCTCAGATTTTTTTTCTTATAGATACGATTTTTTTTGCACAACAAGATAAGTGTGGAAATATGTATACATATATTCGGTTTGTCAAGTATTTTAACGTAATTAACATGTTGTGGACTTCCTGCCATCTAGGGGAGGAGTGGGAACTAGGGGGGAAAAATTTGTAGTGGAAAGCTTTGTAAGGGTCAATGTTGAAGAATTACTCATACATATGTTTTGCAAATAAAAAGCTTTAATAAAGAAAAAAAATTAAAAAAAAAAAGAAATATGGAAAGGGTGAGATAGGGGACTATCTTGGAAGATAGGGAAAAGTATCTAAAACAACTTTATATTAAAAAAAAATAGAAATTTATACTACAAGGACCGGGAGATGACACTTGACTCTCATTCTCATCTGAACTAATCAAAAGCTGGAATAATACACTCTCTGTCCCTATCTCTCTCTTTGTCTCTCTCTGTCTGTCTGTCTCTCTCCTCTCCTCTCCTCTCTCTCTCTTGTTCTATCTCTCTTTCTCTTTCTCTGTCTCTCTGTGTGTCTCTCTTTCTCTGTCTCTGTCTAAGAGTTGTGAATAGAAATGCATTTTACCCAGAAGAAAAAAGGAAGGAAAGAAACTAAGGGAAAGTCAGAGAATAAGAGAAGGTAGATTAAGGATGAGATTGATTAGTCAGGAACAAAACAATCACTTAAAGAAAAATTGGAAAAAAATTTTTTTTAAGTATGAAACAATAGAACAGAAGGAAATACACAATTAGCTATCATAACTGGGAGTGGGAATGAGATGAATTTACCCATAAAATGGAAGAAGATAGTAGGATGCATAAGATTCTAGTTTCCAATACACACTTGAAACAGAAATGATATGGTTGATGCAGACACCAGATAATGGTAGGGACCAAATGTTAGGGTTCTGTCATGTGAAAAATTCACAATGTCTATTCTCTTCGGCAAAAGGTAGGTTTATTTAGAAATTACAGACAAAATGAAGAGATAACAATAGCCACTAGGAATAGTAAAAAGGAAATAGGGTTGGGAGAATATAGAAAGGGGTTTTATGGAAAGGGCAAATTCCCTAGTGGAACTTGCTATTTACCAGGAGAAAGGGCCTTAGCACCTTAAAAGAGTTAGTTAGCTGTAAGGAGAAGTTGGGTCAGGAGAGAAGAGACATAAGATATGAAGGAGTAAGGAGAAAGATACTATGAGGCAAAGTGTATAAGACAAGCATGTCATGGACTCTAAGTAGATTTATAGGGAAAATTTAACCTCAGGGACATGACTGGGATTTCTGGCAGGACATGGTAAGGTGGACTGCCCACCATCTCCATGGGCAGTGGGCCCCAATAGTTTGACATAATTTGTATTTTTGTCTGAATGACAAGACCGAGGATGACTGGATCTTGAGGCTAAACTGATCTCTATCAGCCTTTTCCCTAACTGCCTCAGGGATCAATTTGATCAATTCTTTAGTTTCTTGCTGCTCACACACCTACCATTCAGGACCTCATCAGAAAGATACAGAAAGAGTTAAAATAATGAGACTGGGCAGACTCTATTGTTTTTCAATAGAAGTAAAAAAGGGTAGCAATCAAGATTTCAGATAGACCTAATTGAGAAAGATAAACTGAAATTATATTTTACTAAAAGGTGCCATAGTCAATGAATTAAAATAAATGCTAAACATATGTACCAAATGGCATAGTATTTAAATTTTTAAAGGAGAAATTAAATGAGATACAGGGAGAAAAAGTATAATATTGGAATAGCTCAATCTACTCCTTTCAGATCTAGATAAATTTAATAAGAAATAAAAGGATAACTAGGTGGTGCAGTGGATCAAGCACCAACCCTGAAGTCGAGAGCCTGAGTTCAAATTTGATCTCAGACACTTAAGGTTAATTGGCTGTGTGACCCTGGGCAAGTCACTTAACCCCACTTGCCTCAGGAAAAAGAAATTAAAGTGTTGAATAGTGTTTTAGAAAAATTAGATATAATAGAACTCTGGAGGATGTTGAGTGGAATATTATTATAAAGACGTTTTTCAGTTGTACGTGACACAAAAAAATGGAAAAACTTCACAAATCCAGAAAAGCAGAATAACATATATCTTTTATGACCATAATGCAACAAAAATTATATTCACCAAAAGCCATTTTAAGAATAATTGATCGAAAATTAAATAATATTAAAGAGTGGAATGGGTGAGTCGAAGAGCAAATAGAAACAATACATAATTTCATTAAAGATTGCGACAACAATTAAACAATATATTGATATTTTGTGGATGCGGCTAGGACTTAGGGATAGTACTTAAGGGAAAATGTGTATCTTTAATTGCTTCGGTCAATTTAAAAAAAAGAGAGAGAGAGAGAGAGAGAGAGAGAGAGAGAGAGAGAGAGAGAGATCCAGCAGATCAATGAGTTGGGCAACTAAAAAAACCTAGAAAACCAACAGATTTCAAAATCTCAAACACCAGAATAGAAATTCTGAAAATCAAGAGATACTAACAAAATTGAAGGAAAGAAAACCCGTTGGATTAATAAATAAAACTAGGGCTGTGTTTCTTTTGGGGGTAGGGAGGAAACTACAATAAAATAGATAAGCCATAAGCTGACTATTTTAAAAGTGAAGAAAAACAAATTACCAGCACCAAAAATTTAAAAAAGATGAATTCACAACCAATTAAGAAAAAAAAATTATTAGAAGCTATCTTGCCCAATTATATAGCAGATAATCTAAATGAATATTTAAGAGAGCAGAGAGAACTTTAAAATTTGGTTTAATCATTTCCAGTTCTTTTCCCTCAGGGACTTAGCCCAGAGATTTGCCACCACTTAGGCAAGAGAAAATTTGTTTATAAAGCCTTTCCTTTTGGGAACCCCTGCAGAAGATAAGACTCAGTGAGATACCTCATCCTAATTTACTATGACTAATACATTTTCCAAATTTTCATTTTTTGCAAGCAAGACCATATTTAGGCAATAGTCATTTGTCCAATAATCACTAAACAACCCTGCACTTTGGATTGTAGTTTTAAATATCCTAATGATTTGGGGTTGGTTTATATTAGAAAAACAGACAGAAGCAAATCTATTCTGCTGGGGCCAAATTTCTTGTTTGTGCAAGGGCTAAGGTAAAAGAGGCAATCTAGGTCCCTGGGGACAAATTCTTTGTTAAGCCTTTTCATATGCAGATTACTCTAAGCCCCTCTTTCTTTACTTGGTGCAAATGAGGCCAAAGTTTTTAGTCTTTTGCGGAGTATAGAAAACTCCACTTAACATCAGAAAAGGAGATTGTGGAACTCACAGAAGGTCCTTACTGGAGGATAATAGAGTGGTTGGAGGGAGGGCTGAGGCTTGGACCGAACTGCCCATTAGGAAAATCACCCCCGGGAGAGACTAGAAACTGGGAGAACTATTAGGAGGTAATTGCTATAGTCCAGTTGAGAGATGAAGAGGGTCTGATCTAGGGAGGTGGCCCGAGAGACCAGAGATGGGGACGTAGACAGAGTGGAAACAGACATGACGAGTTTTGGCAACTGTTGGGGATACATGGAGTGAGTGAAGGGTTGAGCGTGACACTGAGATTATGATTCTGCAAAACAGGAAGGACAATAGAGTCCTCAATAGAAACAGGGAAGTTTCAAAGACAGCTGGTTTGGGGAAAATGGAAGTTCTGTTTTGGACATCTTATCTGAAGTTATTAAAGGACCTCCAACTTGGATTTTACAACAGCAGCTGCAGTACAATCCTAAACAATTTTCAAAGGAAATTCTCGTAGGGATGATTCTTTAGTTAGAAGTTGGGGACTTCTTAGTGAGAAAGAGCATTTCAAAAACAGCGGAATATTTTAATAATAGAAAACGTGACTAAGGGGGCACCCGGATTTGAACCAGGGACCTCTTGATCTGCAGTCAAATGCTCTACCCCTGAGCTATACCCCCACACGCCTTGGGTCAGCTGTTCTTCCCAGTCCATTTGTAGTGACTCATTCCTAATAGGTTCCACCCATACTGGTTTCTGTGTGCTAAGCTCCTCCTTTCTTTCTACATTCACTTTTCATCAAACAAAAGACTCCAGGGCAATACAAATAGCTTGGGTCACTTGGAAGAAAGATTTGTTCTCATTTCCCTTTGATTGCATCTTGGACACACCCTGGAAACTACAACTCAAATGCTGAAAAGGAAACCAGTCCCATCCTGTACGCAGAAAGCCCACACTTAATAAAAATGAATAGTTCATCACCTTCCATTTTCTGACTGAATAGAACTATCTGGAGAACGCAGACACTCCTCAGATCTGCCTTCCAACATACATACAGAATGCTGGATTTGAAATTGAGTTCTGCTACTGAAGACGTTCTGTGACAATCTCTCAGCTCGTTCCTCATTTGTGAAAGGAGAGAATTGACCTAGACGGCCTTCTAAGTCTCCTTCTGGCTCTAAATTTATGATCTTGTGAATTCAGACTAGTCTGCCGAAGGGAATGACAGTTCCTAGCAAAGTTCCTCATTTCTCCCCTCGGGCACCCTTATTTTAAGGAAACCCTTTCTACAGCCAACTTTAGGCCTTTCTTGCAGCCTGTTTCGTCCTTGATGAACAGGGAGAATAGTTGTCACCCCACGATCAGGAAGGCATTGTCACTCCATGAACAGTTATTGTTTTTCAATTCTGCCTCAGACTGAGAAAGAACATAGAAAATGGTGAGAGCCCTCCCTCATCCTTCTACTTTCTTCCTCTCCACCACTTTATAGAAGATGAGAGGTAGGGAAATTTTTTTATTCTATGCTTGACTTGTTTATCTAAGGGGGAAAAAACCCACACTAAAATGTTTGGAGCCACAGTTTGCTAAAATAAAGCAAATTAAAAATCAAAATTTATTTAAATGTATATACTGGAAAATAGGGTAAGGAATGGGGAGGAAAACCAGTGAGATGAGGCTGTATTAGAATAGTGGAAATGCAGTGACTTCTCCAAAAACTGATGTGCGCTGGCGAAGGGCAGGAGTATTTCGGCGATAGCCAAATCGCCCATTGTAACCCCGGATCGTTCTAAGATCTGCATTGAAGCTATCATGTCCCGTCACCTGCTGAAGGGAGTGCCCTTTGGGGGACAAAGAGAGGAAAGTTAATTCTCCTAGTTCAGTCAGAATCTCACCCTCTCCCTCCTACACACAATCTCCCCCTCCCCCCAAAAGGACAGAATGGGAAGCAAGCAGAAGTGCGATTGAGTGCTCAGAATTTGGGTCAAATGGAAAATATTTTAAAATGTTCTAAGCTCTTGGAATGAAGCATTAAGGCCTGAGGATCATAGGGTTGGATCTCTAAATACTCGAGATTAGTGGAGGTGAGATAGAAAGAAAGGAAAATTTCAAATAACTGCAAGGGAACTGGGGTATCTTAAGCATTCCTAAGTAGCAAGCAAACAAGTCTTGTTCCTTTCATGGAAGTAATTCTGCATTTCTTCTTGATTGAGTCGTCACTGGATCAGTTTGACCCCTGGTGAAAGGAACCCATAGGTTCACCTGAAAGAAGGAAGAGCTTCCCTTGCCAAAGGGAAGATCTGTTCTCTGGATAGATGCTTTCCCAGTGCTGCTGCTTCTGAACCTCCTTCAAATGGGAAGGAAACTATATAGGTAGGAAACAGCACAATTTTCCTGGCGGGATGTCAAAAAACCAGAGGGCCTAACATTATAAATAATTATAAACAGAGGGCCCTGTTATAACATTTCTCCCTTCCCCCAACTTGTTTCCTACAGGCTTCACTTCCCTCTGCCCACATCCCCCATCCCCTTTTGAAAGATGAAGAGGCTCTTACCTGCCCCTGCCCAATTTCTCCTGTTCAGATATCTCTGTCCCGGCCCAAAGATGTGGAAGTAATCTACTATCCAGCCATCTTGACTTGTCCCACCATGTGTCTGAGGGAGTAGGGAGTTAGGGGAGGGGAGTGTAGGGAGGGATAGAAAGGAAGTACAGAAATTGTCACTTCTTCAGTGACAACACTGGTTGCTCCTATCTCCTTGAGGCTGGAATCGGGGCAAGGGGCCATTAAAATTTGGACACTTTTATCAGGTGACCTGGTTCTTCTTTCCAAGAGCTTAATGTAAGCCATGGTATTTTCCAAACTACAGAGAGCATTGTTATGTAAGGGTCATATATGTGTGTATGTGTATATATGTACGGACATACACATAACCTGTAATCACATGCACATATATTGAGAAATATAAAAAGATGTATGTCTGGGCTAAAAAGAGGCAGCTGGATGGCTCAATGCATAGAACTATAAAACTCAGTGGACAGAAGTATAATGCTGGGCTTGGAGTTAGGAAGACCTGAGTTCAAATGTAGCTCTAGATACTTACTAGCTGTGTGACTGAGCAAATCACTTAACCTGTTTGCCTTAATTCACTGGAAAAGGAAATGACATAACATTCCAGTATCTTTGCTAAAAAAAATCACCATGGAAAGGCAGCTAGTTGATGCAGTGGATAGAGCACCAGCCCTGAAGTCAGGAGGACCTGAGTTCAAATCTGGACTCAGACACCCTGGGCAAGTCACTTAACCCCAATTGCCTCAGCAAAAAAAAAAAAAAAAAAAATCACCATGGACAGTATAAGTCAGGAAGAATCAGACACAAATAACATGGACTCAAAAAGAAATTTCCTTAGCTTCCCTCCTCCCCAAAATGTGGAAGCAATAGCATGGAATAGAAATTAGAAAGATTAGCAACTTGTATGTGTGGTTTTCTTGAGATGAAGTTAGCTCAGAATTTCCCTCTCACCCACCAGTGCCTGGAATAATCCAGAATAATAACAATTGGGAATCTCCCGATTTTCCATCTTCATGAAGTCCACCCCCCTTCTCTTATGCTATCAAGGTTTAAAGCTACAATTATGGCGTCACAAGGCAGAGAAGATAGAATTCAGATACTACTTTCCCTTTGTTCCATCTTCTGACGTTAAAGGTCTCCACTGTCTGGAGGCTGTCTGTGGACAGCCCTCGGGAAGGTCAGGACCATGACGTCATAAAGGACCCGAAAACGATTGGAAGGCTTAATTCGATAGTAAAAGTGCTGTGCCACCTCTTCTGGTTAGCCCTTCAGCATCCGAAATCGGAACTTCCAACATTGAGAGATTTCTAGAAATCCATTTCTTCCCAAATTCTTCCTCTCCCTGCCGTCACATAATTCTCTCCCCAGTTACAGGTTTTTATTTTTATTTTTAGGTTGGGAGCGAGGGTGAGAAGAAAGAGGGGAGATCTACAAGGTGGGACTGGTTCCTCCTGTCACCCACCTGGGAATTCGAGGAGACAGTGGGGGAGGAGAGCGTGGACGGTTAGTTGTGGGAAGTTGGATTGCAGGACTTCATAGAACTGTTACCTCATTCTGAGAAGCTTCTTGGGAGCCTAAGAGGGTGGGATCTGCTTGGTAACAACGAGGGAAAGAGGACCTCCCCCCAGGGAGACCCATCCTCCTCTCTTTGATTTCTGAACTTTCTCACCTGGTCTGTTTTCCGCAACACGGATTGGACCACGGGAGATTGGAAGTAGGAGCGCGCGTGGACGTCCAGCTGTGCGTTATAAGGAGGTATAGCGGACCAGAGCTTGGGCAAAGTGCGCTGGTAAGAGCTGGCCATGGTGCTCAACGCCACCCCATCTAGGATGAACTCCTTCTCCTGCCGCAGGGAGCGCTCCGAGGGTCGCACCATCTCAGCCCGCCAGGCACCCAAGCAGCGGTGGAATTTCTTTTGCCAGGACCCTGAACAGTTCCTTGCCTTTCAGGCTCCGCCCACATTGTTACGTGATTCCAAAGCCCCAAGCGCCACAAACCTTTTCGGACCCACCCGGCCCTTGCACCCAGATTCCGAGGTTCGGGAGGAGTAGGTTCTCTGCCACAGTCCAGATCGCACTGCTTAGGGAGGTCTTTATCTGAAGACCTCTTGATTGCTACAAAAGGCCAGAGCGGAAAAGAGGGAAACCTTTCGGGATGCTCCAATTAAATCTTGATCAACGGATCTGCCTTTCCCAAGAGGGTGGTAAATAAAACCTTGACCCCCTTTACAATAAACCGAAATTAACAATTAACTCTGTGCTCCCTCGGGAAGTTGGAAAGTTCACTCTGAAGGATCTCATATTCCTACTGGAAGTTTTCCCCTCATTCTCCCATGTTGAATTACTTGGATAAACTTGCATTCTTATATACTCAGACTATCAAAGACAGGAGGGAAAGAACCTTATCGATGAAAAGGAGATTAAAGATGAAGTGGATTCTAGTACTGGTATAAAATTAGGGGGTAAACTCTGGATGATCCCACCCAATTCCCCATCAGTGATGCTCACAATTCATACCTAGTTCTTTTCTCCCCCCACTGTTACTTCAATATGCATTTATAAACTACTACTAAGTGCCAGATGCAGGAAATATAGAAAGCCCAGGGATGAAGGTCCTGGCAAAGCTCTTAACAAATGCAGATTTCCTTTTTCTTTAGCTTATTTTTAGTAAGACATTTCTCACCAGGACAAATACTTTGGGAGGATACTCAATTTTGAATGTTGATTCAAAAAATGTGGTATAACAGGCTCAAGAATGGGTGGATTTTTCAGAGAGGAAGAGCAGTTGGAAAGAAAGGAAATAGCAAGATATTCCTGGGAGTCTTGTTGTAGAGTGCATGAGAAGTGCCTGGGTCTCTCCCATTCTAAAAACCTTCACTTGACCATACTGTCAGTCCTTTAGGGTATCACAGGATTCCCCCCCCCCCAAAGTCGAGCTTTACAATCATTGCCTCCCCCTTAACCTCTTTAATAGGGATTGTGTTTGGGGGCCCAAACAATACTGGACACATAGAAGGCACTTAGGGTTTACTGATCCTCACCTTTCAAACTTTAATTGTCATGTAATTAGAACCACTATTTCCAATGACATCTTTTTTGAGGAAAGTGGTGTTAAATGACTTGCCCAGGATCACACAGCTAGTCTGAGAATTTGAGCTCGGGGCCTTTTGACTCCAGGAGTCCTGCTCCATCTCGATGCCCCTAGGGATTACCAGTTCTGAGTGGCTAATCTTATTGGATTGTATTGTACTTATTCTCCTTGACCTGTATCACTTCACTCAACAGCCCCTGCTATATCTCCCCATTTTCTTGACATTTTTCTCATGATGTGTCTGGTTGACTTCTTAGTATCCTTTGCTGGTTTATCACTTATACCACTCCTAACTCCAGGTATCCTTCAAGGTTCAATCTTAGACCCCTTTTCCCTTCCATACTTTGTGTCTCATGGCCCTCTGATGGGTTCAATAACCATTTTCCTCATCTCTCCTAAAACTCCATTTCCACATCAGGAAGACAGTAAACTGCTGAGATAAAAGCAACATGCTAAAGTCCTGAACTCCTGTCTCCCAGCCCATTTCTGCTTAATGGGGGGGACTCACTGTTCCATTAACAATGGTTTACAATCTCATTCATTTTTCTCTCACACACGCACATCTTGATGCAACTCATTATCTTTCTTGGGATTTCCATTCTTTGTACCTTGTCAAAATAATCTTAGCATAGATTGACCATGTCACTGGTATTTTATCAAAGATTTGCTCATAATATAAAACTATGCAGGTAAGACCTCTGGCTTCTCTCACATTACTATTCTTCACCTGTACCTTCTGAAATCTTTAGCTTCAAGATTTTACATACTATTATGGGAATCTCTTCCTAATACCTCTTTTGAATACCTAGTTGCAGAAAGAATTCAAATTGAACTGTCAGGCTCAGGGGCTACCAAAAAATTTTGAGCAGACATGAGTTTGGAGGAGAGGAGGCCAGTTTAGACTTGTTGCCGTCTGGTTCAGGCTTTGAATGTAGGGGAGGCAATAGGAAGATCCACTAACAATTTCTTACTGACCTAACACTTATTGGACTTCCCATTAAGAACTGTGTGGGGGGAAAAAATGAGTATGACACTTTCATCTCTTCCTTTTCAGAGGGAAGATTAATTTCAGGCTTTTGATGTTTCAAGCAGTCCAAGAGCTTGACAAAAATCGCCTGGGGGAATATTCAGATTTCAAGAGAAAGGTATATTCTAGGGTCAGCACATTACCAGTGCCCTGAGGAAGTTGGTCAATAAACATTTATTAAGGCACCTACTACATGCTATGCATTGCTCAAAGCACTAGAAACAAAAAGGTAAAAATGTCTGCCCTCTAGGAGCTCACCATATAATGGGGGTGGGGGAGAAGGGAAAAGACAATGTTAATAACTGTACAAATAAAGTATACACAAAATCAACTGAAAATTCCAACTCTTTCCCCATCATGTGCCCTGCTGCTTGATTCCCCTCATTTAGAAATGTTTTCCAGGGTTTGAAATATATCCCATTGCTGAACAATCCAGACATCTAATCTAAACCCCTCATTCTTTCCCAAATCAGATTCTATCTAAAGGTACCTTTGTGTAGTTAGTATCCTACTGTTCTATAAATAACAAACCTAATATAAAGGAAAACTTCTATTATTTGCAGCACAACACAATGAAAACCTCAATCTACCAAATCACTTAACCTAGGAAGCAACAAACAGGGAAGGAAGCATATGGTATAGAATATTATTCTGGTGTCACTAAAATGAGTCTTTCAGGTTTTTTTTTTTTTAAATTAGCAGAAATGCTGGGGTAATTTGCCATTTTCTTTTCCAGCTCATTTTAGAGATGATGAAACTGAGGCAAATAGGTTAAGTGACTTACCCAGGATCACAGTGTTAACTGGATCCAGGAAGAAATGTCTTCCATCTACCACACCACCCAGCTACCCCCCTAAGATTACAAATCATTTCATATTTATTCATCAGGCTAATGAAAGACCAATGTTTTAATATATCATTGACACCCTGGAGTAGACTGAATCAGCCCCAGGCAGATGGCCCTATCTTTGAGTAACAGGAATGCATTACCACCTATGGGACAACTTCAAACTGCCAGGAAAAATACCAAAAAACCCAAAAACATTTGACTAGTTTTCACATTTCATTGGCTTGACCAGAGCAAAACAAAGACAAGGCAAGAAAGCAAATAGATGGGCAGACACTTTAATGAAATTTTTTTTTTTTTTTAAACAAATGGGCTTTAGGAGAATCAAGCAATGCTGCCGGCATTAGATGCAATCCTGGGCCACAAGTCAGCACATTCCTTGGCAACAGGACCCGTGATGGCTGAGCCTATAGAAGGAAAAGCAAAAGCTGAACAGGTACTATCTTTCCCAGGAACTAACCACCCAATGACATAAGAATAAACCTAAACCCCTACCTTTCATCTCGCCTTTGTTGTTTACTATCACCCCTGCATTATCTTCAAAATACAGGAACACTCCATCTTTTCTCCGATATGACTTCCGTTGCCGTATTACCACTGCTGGATGAACTATAGAGAAAAACCGAAGTCAAAGATGAGTGCATCTGTATTAGATTTGTTACTGAACAAAGGAGGAAATAAGGACATTCCTTCCTCTATTACATATCAAAAACAAGTTTTACAGATCTCAATTAGAGTTCATGCTCTTATTTTTAGCAACAAATATCATAGATTAAAAACTGACTCATAAAAAATCTTAAGAAATCATCTAAGCTCAACCTCCTCTTTTCAGAGAAAAGCATCCATAAAGGTAAAGTTACTCTCCCAAAGTTGCACAGGTGCTGAGTAACAGAGAGGCTGTGAAGTCAATCCCTCTGACTCCAAATGCAGTGCTTTCTCTTACACTGTGCTACTTGGTTGTTGCTTCTCAAAACCTATAAATTGAACAAGTCTCTGACCTTTGAGATGCTAACAATATACTTAGAACTAGAGAAGGATTTTTAGCTGGTTTGTGTGTGTGTGTGTGTGTCTCTATATTTCTCCAAAATAAAGGTCACAAAAAATTTCTCTGGTGAAAAAGAATAGTGAGTAAAAAAAAAAAAGCCTTGCTCTGCCTGATTTTTAAAAATCTGTAGACTTGTCACACCACTGATTGAGACCAACAGCACATTGAGCTGTGACCTCACCCAAAAGTGATGGTTCTATTCTCCCCTTTCTGGACGACTTCCCAGGCCATTGAAAAGACCCATAAAGTGCTTTTGAAAGGGAATACAGCTCTACCTACTTTTCTATAACCTTGACCCAACTAGGAATAAGCAATAAGTATCCCAACATCCTAAGAGACAAGGTTTCAAAACTAACCTAAACCGAAAATTTATGTAAAAACTCATTATTACTGATTATCAGCATTAGAGGCAGGGACTTCAGAAATTCTTATTCTAATTCTATATATATCCTTATTATATATAACTCAAGTAATACTTCAAGATATATAAATGCTCTCTCTATGCAAGAAATATAGGACACACACCAGTACTGCCATCCATATTATGAACAGGTTCAAAGTGAAGTCAAAACCACCTAGATGGTTGTGGACTAGAAGCTCATTCATTGAGAGAAGCATGCTTTATGGCCTTTTAAAAAAGCTTAAACAAGTATGTGAGCTTAAATAAAATCCTTTATGATACAGCCAAGCAGTTTAGTCTCAGAACCCACTAATTATTACTGAGAAATCACTATGAATAAATCATTATGCTTTTCAACAGAGTTGAAAGGCTTTTCTCCTGTATGAAACCTTTTTTCAGAGCTTAATTTCCCCAACATGAATGTGGATATTATCCTATCATAGGCATGTAAGAGTCCACCTAGGCAAACCACTGCTGAGCAGATACTGAGGTCTAACAAAGCTCAGGGTGGGTCACAGTAAATGATAGATTTGAAAATTCTTGATAAAGGATCATATACAAAGTAGTAATTTCAACTCTCACCAAAAGAATGAAGGGAAGATTCTTTTCCCCCTACTTACCCTTTTTCCTGAGTTCTGGTTTCCCCTTTTTGACTGTAGCCATTACCATGTCACCCACACCAGCTGCAGGAAGCCTATTCAATCTCCCCTTAATCCCTTTCACAGAGATGATGTACAGGTTCTTGGCACCTAAGGAAAGGAGATATATAGCAATGCCTTTTTAAAAAAAAAAAAAAAACCATAAATTGCTACCTGGTTCATAAAGCAATTATTCTCACCATTTTGCTTCTTCATGAAATAAGCACTGAATACCACCTGTATGGTTAGATGTTTTGTTACACCACTGATTGAAGCCAAACAGCACAAGCTGCTGCTTCACCCAAAAGTAATGTCATTTTCTTTACCCTTTCATGACGGCTCTATGGGTCATTGCAAGAAGGCCCACTGAGTGCTTTTTGAAGGGAGCAGTTAAGCACAGCTAGACAGTAAAGTGCTTCAGGCTTTTATCAGATTATGGTTATGCAAAAGGAGAATAAAGAGCCAAATGGATGTCTCAGAGACTCACCGGTATTATCAGCACAATTGATGACAGCTCCCACTGGGAGACCCAAGGAAATTCGGAACTTGGCTCCTGAAGACCCACCTCGTCCTAGGAAAGACAAAAGAATCAACCCACAGTCCAGAAAGTTCTCCTAATTAAGTCTTTATTTCTCCTTAGAAAATTGCTTTTGTTTTTGAACTTTTAAGTCAAAAAGGAACTCAGGAACCATTCTTACACAGTCAACTCACTTTTAGATTTTCAGAAAGTTTCATGGATATGGCCTTATTTTTGGCTGTAAATGAGGGTTGACTAGATACCATGAGGCTCCTTTGAACTGGAGACTACTGATCTTATAATAACTACTATACTTCCCTAGTTGGGATAGTCACACCTTCCAGGAGAAAACTTCAGGTTTCTATAAGCAGAAGTCCTATTCAACTTATTAATTCACTAAGCATTTATTAAAACCATACCTGTGCTAGGTACTAAGGATATATAAAAAAAGTAACGGTTCCATCCTTAAGTTTATATTCTACTGAAAAACATGTAAACTGACAACAGAACTGGCCTCATGATGGAGCTGACACTTGCGCTGATGCTGGAAGGAAGCTAAGAGGCTCTGCTGATCAGACAGAGAAATCCTGCCCTTGAGGATCACCTATAAAAGATATATTTAGAGGACCGGGAATTTTAAAATGAGACAGTAGAGTTGGTCTAGGGGAGTAATATGCACCAAGCCGGCAGAAGTAAGCTGGCATTAAAACGAAAAGGGATAAACAAAGAGTGTGCACTTCTACGCTGGGCCAACAGCAAACCACTGCGGCCTTTTGAGCAGGGGAGTGATAAGGTTACAGTTGTGTGAAGGGTCAATTGGGAGAACCATTAGGACTGCATCGCTCCCCAAAGTGGCACAATGGTCTCGAACGGAGAAGGAATGGAACATTCTGCCCCATCCAACACGAGCCCCCTACCAGGGACTGGATGACTCCGGCTCCAGCCCACCCCCACCTCCCTCTTCCAAACAGCTCCTCTCCCCCAGCAGAAGCCCAAACACTCCAGGCCTCCTTCCCCGGAGCCTCCTCCTTGGCCTTTTTTCCACACTCCCCGCTCCGGCGGCCACGCCAGGCGGGCCGGGCTGGGCTCCCCTGTAGCGTAGGCTTCCGGAAGCCAGGCCACGAGAAGATTCCGGGTGGCTCAGAG
>JAJPUD010020559.1:0-24482 GCA_023553655.1 Myrmecobius fasciatus | reverse complement strand
ACTCCTTTGGCACACTATAAATGACTCTATCTGTATCTGCCCAGCCTTCTCACTCATCCTCATCCTCATTCTCATCATCTCCATTCCTTTATTTTCAATTGCCTACTAGATCCTTTCACCTGGAGTCCTACCAAAACCTCAGTCTTCATCCCCAAATTTCTTCTTTAGCTTACCTTCTTGATTTTTGTGGATGGCATCATGGTATTCAATATTGTTACCCAGTGTTATCTTAGAATTATCTTTGATTTTCTTTCTTAATCCCCCTCCAATAATTCAATTCAATCCAACCAGAATTTATTAAACATCTATGGCACCAAAAGCATTATTCTAGGTAGTGAGATACAAAGTCAAAAAAGATAAAGAAGTTTTGACATCAAGAAGGATATTATATTTAAAAGATAAGTTTATGCAAGAAACTAAATGACTTGCCCAGGATCACACAAAGACCAGAATTGAGCTCAGGAAGAGGAATCTTCCTGACTCCAGGTTTAGTACTCTATCCACTATGCCACAGAGTTTTGAAGTATATATCTGAGAAACTCTAAAGCAGAGAAGTGTTCGAGCATTATAGGTATAAGCACTGAAGAAAGTATACTGAACAGGTTAAATTTTAGGATGAAATGAAGCATTTGTAAGACATGGAACAGTTAACAAAACTTTGAACATAGCATGTGTATACAAAAATGATGCAGTAACACCCAGCTTGTATAATCAGGGCTTCCTAAATTTTTTCCTCTTGCACCTTTTTTAACCCAAGAAATTTTTACATTACCCTAGGTATATAGGTATATAGAATAGGCACACAAATCAAACATTTACTGATAATAAATCATAATTTTGCAACTCCTACATTCAATTATGAAACCCCACATTTTAAGATGCTCTGGTATAAATAGTACCTTCCTGGAAACACATCTAGTCAGCAGGACAGAGTATGATAATCTGAATAATCTTCAGACAGTTTTGTCACTATTTAGTGAAAAGTAATCTCTGTTGTATTTTTGTTGTAAGAGGAAAGGGAAATCCTGGCAGATGTTGGTTCTATCACAAATACTATGGGAAAATTGTATATTTTCTTTTTCTCAGATAAGATATTCCATCTTCCTTCTCATTTCTGCTTCTTAAAATCTTATTCCTTAAAATCCCACCTTCTACAAGAAGTCCTTCCCAATCCCCCTTAATTCCAGTGCCTTCCCTCTATTGATTATTTCTAATTTACTTATAGGTAGTTTGTTTGAAAATAGTCGTATGTTGTCTCCTCCATTAGATTGTGAGTTCCTAAAGAGCAGGCAGTGTCCCTTTTTATATTCCCAACACCCAGGACAGTGTCTAGCACATACTAGACACTTAACAAATATTTATTGAGTAATCATATTATAGCTGATAAAAATTTGAACTCTGAAATCAGACTAGTCACCTGACAAAAGAAACAGACCAGAGAAGTATCAGATGATGAGTAGCTGCTTCATGTTGAATCCATTGAGGGGACTGACTAAAGGTTTGCAGGCTCTGCAGCTACTCTAAGCCCACTGCAGTAGAACTCTGCTCCCATGTGAGGAGCTGGCTGAGCTTGCTGCTCTTTAGCCCCATCTAGAGTTCAAGAAATTACTGAGGGCAGAAAAGCCCTGCAGATACTCTGGGAACTGATGGTGGAAAACAAAATTCTTCTTTTATGTGAAAAGCAAGATGGGCTAATTGCCATCTAGCATCATCTACAGACTAGAGAGAGGAAATCTTTGAGGGGCTTTGCTGGTGCCTTCTACCATCCTCCACTATCTGAAACCCAGATAGTCTTCAAAGTCCCAGAGAACATGGCTGAGGAACTGTTCATTTCTCTGGCTTAAAGGAGTACTTATTGCTAAAATATATTCAGCATCACGCCAAGAGAGAAAACCTAAAACATAGGTTCTAGCCTTAGGGCTACCATTTCAGTGAAATAGTGTAATGATGCTGCATTACTAATAGAGCTTAGCACTGCTTTAGTGGCCAAGAAGAGCAGAAAAGTGGTTTTATCTAGCAGAAGATCAGCTATCTAGATCAGATAGAAAGACTCAGAAGAGAAGCAGGGGACACATGATACAGAATAGCTTGCAGGCCTTTGATTCAGAGTTATGAGTAATTCCAGGCACATGTGCCTTATAGCTAGGTTTTTATAAGGGTTTGTCCACTCCCCAACCCCCAAACACTATGCCTGTTACTGAGCAGTCTATATTCTTTATAATCCAATCTTCCTCAAGTCACTCCTCAAAAAAGTGCCAAAACTTAAAGTTTAAAAGGTATTTTAATTCAACCGTGGATAATTGCAAGCTATGTGATCCTGTGAAACTTACTTAATGGTTGTTTGCTTCAGCTTCCTCATTTGTAAAAATGAGGATAATAATAGTACCTTCCTTGTTGTGAAGATCAAATGAGATAATGTATGGAAAGTGTTACAAATCTTAAAAATTAAATTTTTCCTATTACAGAGTTTTTTGGATCAGAGGCTGAGATTATACTTCAGTAGGCAAACTCCAAGCCTGGTATTCAAGGTCGTTTACAATTTGGTTCAAACCTCTTTTCATAATATTGCCTGTCAAAGTCCTTCAAGCAAACCTTAATTATTTTTGTCTTTTACCCAACCGGGCCTTCTTCTAATTCTGCATTTTGCCAAGACTTCTCTCCTTTCTCAGATTTCTCATAACCCTTCTCCAAGCCCTTTCTTCTTGCCTCCTCCCTTGTAACATAATTGCCACCAGATAGTATTTATCTTTGCTTGTATTCCATAGTAAGTTCTTTGAGAGTAGTTTTGTTTCTTTGTATCCTTTTTAGCCTTTTTTTTTTTTTTTTCAGTCGTGTCCGATAACATTAGTTTTCTTGGCAAAGATACTGGAATGGTTTGCCATTTCTTTCCCCAGGTCGTTTTACGAATGAGGAAACAGGCAAACAGGGTTAAGAGACTTGCCTAGGGCGAGAGCTGGTGAGTATTTGAAGTGGCATTTAAACTCAGATCTTCCAGAGTCCAGACCAGAAGCTCTATCTACTGCTTCATCTAACTACTCTGCTCCTCTACTCTATCCCACTCCGCCCCCGCCCCGTATCTTTAGGGTCTTGCAAACAGTAATTCTCGGATTTGGGAGATAGAGAATCTAGGTTGTAATCCTAGTTCTGTCACTTATATCCTTCCTGGCCTTAGATAAGAGTCTTTTCACTTCTGTGGACCTATGTCTCATCTATTAATTAAGGAGGCGGGGCCAGATGACGTCTACGATCTCTTCCAATTCTGACAATCCACGACCTCCATGTTGTTGAATGAATGAATGATAAATGAATGAATAAGTATATGAATACACAAATGAATCAATGAAAGGATAAAAGAACATATGGGGGCACATTGTGTGCATAGAAAGAGGATAAAGCCAGGGCCCGCGGGGTTGAAGCGAAGGGCAGACTTGTCACGCGCAACGAAATAGGCGGGGGTGCTCAAAGTTGCCAGATGCCGGAAGTTGCGCGCCCTCTTTTCCGGCGCAGGGAAATGACGCGCAGAGCCGGTACTTCCTGGTCCAGCAGCCCACCGCAGAGCCCCTGAGCGGGCACGGCCTGGGGGCCGGCGGGCGGGCTGGGATGCACCGCCGCGGGGTGGGCGCCGGCGCCATCGCCAAGAAGAAGTTGGCTGAGGTGACTCCCCCAAATCTCTGGGAACTGAGCTCCCAAAGCCAGGCACCCCTACTCCCCTGCCAGACTGGATCCCTCATCCCCGGTACCGGCGATCCCCAAATCAGGCCTCTGCCCCCTCACGTTCTGGGTTTCCGGTGCTGGTTACCCCAAGCTGGGAGGAGAACCCGAACCCCAACTTCTCCACCCCAAGGCTCATGCTAATATTATTCCCCCGCAGGCCAAATATAAGGAACGTGGCACTGTCTTGGCCGAGGATCAGCTGGCCCAGGTGAGCTGGTTGGGATCGTGAGATCGCAGAATTGAAAGTTGGAAGGGTCCTTAGAGATCGTTTAGTCCAAGGTCTTCTTTTTGCAGATGAGAACCTTAATACAAGTACTCTGACTGTGAACCAGGGTGCTCTTTCTGCTCCAGCAGGAGAGGACCCTGGTTTACTTCCCTAAGTTATGTGCTAAATTCTTGGAGAGTTCCTGCCGCAATGCTTTTATTTTCATCTAACCGACTTACCAAAAGGAGATTCCCAGGACAGCTAGGTAGCTCAATAGCCCTGCAGTCAGGAGGACCTGAGTTCAAATGTCACCTCTTGACACTGTGTGACTCTGGCCAAGTCACTTAATCCCTACTTAATCTCCTACATGCACGGGGGTGGGGGGCGCGGAGGGGGGAGAAGAGGGGAAAGAGAGGGGAGAAGGAATTCTCTTTTCTTAATGTCAGTGCTTGTCCTGGAGCTCAATCTTTAAAATGGGAGAGACAGACAGTGATAGAATATCCTGCCTCAATTTCATTATCATTATTAACTTTTCATTATCTTTTTATGAGGATTATAAGGTTGTAGGGGAAAGAAAGGAGAAAACCTGGGGGAAAGGAAAATTTTTAAATCTCCTAATATGATAGATTATTGGAATGATGGACATCCATTACACAAATACACAGAGGGACCCACAAAAGTATCCTGAACCTTTCTGGCCAGAGATACTGTAACATATATATGAAACAAAAGGCTTATCTAACCAATTTCATGAGGTTTTATTTATATATTAATTTAAGGTCTGCAAAGCTCTTAACATGTTACTCTTTGCTACTATGAAATTCTGACTCTTAGGGGCAGCTAGGTGGCGCAGTGGATAGAGCACCAGCCCTGAAGTCAGGAGGACCTGAGTTCAAATCTGCTCTCAGACACTTAACACTTCCTAGCTGTGTGACCCTGGGCAAGTCACTTAACTCCAATTGCCTCAGGGGGAAAAAAATTCTGACTCTTAGATGATAGGTGTAAATTGAAATATCTAAACATCATATTTAAGAAAGGATCACACTAATTTCCTTTGGGGGGAGGTCAACTGGAGGAAATAAAACTATTGATTTCTACTGGAAGGATAAAAGGTACAGGAAAAGAAATATGTACAATTCAAAACAACATGTATTAACCTTAGAAAGCAGCCAAATATCTTTACTCCTTAGCTCACACCTAAATTTAGTGCTCCCCCTGACTTACTGATAGTGAATCTCCATGTATCTAAACTATTTTTTACCAATTGAATCTCATTTCTTGAAACAAGCCATAGGTTCATTTCTTTCTATACTGGGTTAGATAAGAGTTGCTGGCACGTGCCTGTTGCTTAACTTGGCTACCCTTTACATTCCTATGTGTTCCTTCCACAGATGTCAAAGCAGCTGGACATGTTCAAGACCAATTTGGAAGAATTTGCCAGTAAACACAAGCAAGAAATCCGGAAGAATCCTCAGTTCCGGTTGCAATTCCAGGATATGTGTGCCACCATTGGGGTTGACCCCTTGGCCTGTAAGGCATTACCCCTACTTGTCTCACTACACCTTAGAATTTCAAGAGAGAAGGGTTATCAATTAGGGGTCATTATTAATTGAGTAACTCCTGTGGAGAGAACCATTAAGAATTCTTTCTTAAAGAGCTCTTCAATAGATGGGGAAGAGATAGCTCCTGGTTTGAAGAAATTGTCAGTTTAGTAAAGATAAAATAGACTATTTTGTGGACTAAGTGGATTGTCATTAATATTTATTAATTTTATTTTATTTTTATGGCTTATCAGAATTTTAAATATCTCTTCATTACTTTTCCTCAGCATTTTCTAGGTCACTTTATCAGTCTGTATGCTCACAGAAGACAAACTCATTTTTACATGTGTCTTGGTTATTTAGAAAAAGAAAGAGGCATCTATGTGTAGTCCGTTCCAAACCAAGTAGAAATGGTTTTTAAAATGATGCCATTTTGCTTATCTAGTACTGGGACCACCATATAATTGTTGAAGGGATATTGAGTAAAGGAGTGAGCAAGAGTTAAGAGAAAGGCTTCTTATAGGAGGGGAATTTTGATAAGAAGGTTATGGAGTAGCAGAGTAACCTTGACTTTTCTGCTTCCTTTCTTTAGCTGGAAAAGGATTTTGGTCTGAGATGCTGGGTGTTGGAGATTTTTATTATGAGCTGGGTGTTCAGATTATCGAGGTATGCCTGGCACTAAAGCATCGTAATGGAGGTGAGAGCTTCTGATGGGAAGAGGAAGTAGTTGAACTACAAGCAATTCAGACTTTGCCTCTCAGATTAATCTTATCTATGTCCCTGATGATAGTGTTTTCGTTTGTTTTTTTCCAATTCTTTGCTACTACCTGAAGAGTTCCTGAAGAAACTCTTTTGAAGTTTAGTCAATCCATTTAATTGAATCCATGGCAATTCTCCACATTTAAGTCTCCACATCTTTTGCTCTTTGTGGCATTTCTACAGTCTGAATTCTAGTTGAGAGGAAGAGGTGTAGGATATAGGTCAGGCTTGGTCCATGATTTACATTTACATTAACATTTTTAAAAATCACTTAATCATTTTGGGCAAACTCCCCAATTGACTATAAAAGGACTGCTAATCCTACCCCTATTATCCTTCCCATGCTTGGTTAATTGTCAGGCTGTTGGCCATGTGACAAAATAGTCCCTTCAAAAACTGTTTAAGGGAAAGGAGCTTCTAAAAAATCTCCAGTTTACCATCTTATTGACTTTTTGCATTAATCATGCCTAAGATACTTAGGATAGGAGTTGGGACTTGAACCTGGGATTTTATTGGTTTAGGAAAATCTTTAGTGATGAAATCTCTACCAGTGCAGGTTAGCACTTTCTTCAAGTCTTGTAGTCTTAGGGATACTTCCTAGAACGTTGATTTAGTTGCTTGCACCAGGTAAGCAGTTAGTATATGTCAGAGTCAGTATTCAAACTCAGTTCTTCTGACTTGAAGGCCAGCTCCTGATCCACTAAGTTAGTTGAGAGCCAAAATCCCTATGTCTGTTGGCCCTAAACAGCTATGACCTTTGTGTCGGTAAAAAATAATTTGACCTTTTTAGAGGAAACTTTTTTTTTTTTTAAGTTTTTAGTTTTCTTAAATCTTGTGATCCTCAAAAAGGCCTCAGTCCTATTGGCTGTAATGGTTTCTACTAACTGTTTGTGGTTGGTTATCTGGTTGAGGGGAGGAGGGCAAAAGGAATTCTGCAACTTAGGGGATACTTTTATGCCCAAATTCAGTAATGGAGATGTCTCCTATAACTGGCTGCTACTCATATAGGGATTCTCTCCATTTATACTGTCCCATCCCCTTAGGTCTGATCACTCTGGAGGAACTACACCAGCAGGTGTTGAAGGGAAGGGGCAAGTTTGCTCAGGATGTCAGCCAGTAGGTATTTTCTTCCATTCTTTTGGGGATGAGGTAGAATTCTTTAGAGATCAGATACAATCACTTTGGGTACAGGTCCTATCTTAACTAGAGAGAAGTTAAAGAATAGCTTGGCTAACTAGTGGATAATTTCATCTCTTATATTCATATAATTTCTGGCAAAGGAGACCAGAATAGATATAGAGATAAATATATCATGGGATGTAAACTGACTTAGTTGATTGAGACCAAGCATTTTTAGCTTTTTTTGTTTTCCCTTCATTATTTTGGTAAAGCCTATGGACGCCTTCTGATATTTTTAAAATAATACATAGAATTACAAAGATGACCAATTATATTGAAAGAGTTAACAAGATATTTTTAAAAATACAAGTCTGTGGTCCCCAGTTTAAGATTCTTCAACAAGTGGGGTCATATGATCAACACCTCCAATCCTGGAATAGCTAAAGCTATTTGGGATTCTTTCCTTCATACTTTCACCCTTGCAAACCAGGAGCAGGATTAAAGGGGTAGGGATGATTGGTCTTGTCATTCAAGTGCCTTTGAATCATTTTTCCCCTCAACTCAGAGATGACCTCATCCGAGCCATCAAGAAACTGAAGGCCTTGGGCACTGGCTTCAGTATCATTCCTGTGGGAGGCACTTACCTGGTTCAGTCAGTCCCAGCTGAACTCAACATGGATCATACTGTAGTGCTGCAGCTGGCAGAGGTACCCTGTCTCTTTCCCCCAACTCCTACAAAGTCACAGGTCAAAGAAGATGGCCCCAAACTCAATTCCCCCTATCCCTTTTCTCCCCACTCACAAAGTTTATTAATCAAGAATCAGTTACTCTGGTTAACAAGTACATGAGGACCTGGTCCTTTCTCTGGGTGAGAAGACTTCCTCCCCAGTCCCTTCTCTGCAACTTTTTTTTTGGCCTAAAGCATGGGAAGTTATGACTTGACTAAGATCACAAAGTCTGTGATGTTAGGGACAGGGATTGGACCTATGTCTTGCTTCAAGAAGCAAGGCCATCAATATTTAATGTGATTATAACCTGTATCAGATCGATTGCTGCCTGGGGGAGGGGTGATAGAAAAAAAAATGGAACTCAAAATCTTAGAAAAGTAAACGTTACAAACTAATAAGCAAGGACACTAAACCAAACCACCCTCAGGGACATCTCAAAGAGCACTGCCTTTGCCATTAAGATCTGGTGCTTATTATAGTGAGATGCTGGGCCTCAATGTTCTTATCTATAAAATGAGGGAGCTCAGTAGCTCCCAGAACAAAACTAGCTTACATTTTGCCCACCATCCTACTCTTACCCTTGCTGGGATCTGATGTTTCTAATTCCAGAATGAACTCAACACACTGTACCCCTTGGGCTGTACCTAATTATCACTTTCTCTACCTCCAGTCTAACCCCAGCTCCCTGTTCCTGGGATAGAGTGGGGAAAATATTATGCCATAGGGGGAGGCAGACAGCCCTTGCTAATTGGTCCATCTTCCTTCCTTCCTTCCTGTAGAAAAATGGTTATGTAACAGTCAGTGAAATCAAAGCAAGTCTCAAATGGGAGACAGAGAGAGCTCGACAAGTGCTGGTAAGTATGCTTAGAATAGTTAGGGGAGATGGGGAGTACTTGTGCTATGCAGAGAATTCCTTTTAGTTCATTTGGGGGAGAGGGACAGCAACAGGATCCTGAACTTTACATACTGTTCATTGGCCTCCCTTTCTTAGTTCATTCTGTCTTCATTAGTCATGATTAATAACTAATGCTTTTCTAAGGTAGGGGTTCTTGTTGCCTATGGATTTTTTTAAAAAATATTTTGGTTAACTTTCAGTAGAATTGCTTTATTATATGTTTTTGCCTTTTAAAAACATTTTTAAGAAAGGAACTGTATGCTTTACCAGACTACCAAAGAGGGCCATGACAGAAAAAAGGTTAAGAATTATTTCTCCAAGGAAATAAATTGGGACTATACCTTCCCTGGGTTAAGGTTATTATGAAACATACAACATCTACAGGAAAGCAAATTGCTACTAGACTTCTTTTGGTCCTTGGTAAGCTGACCCTAGGTTGTTAGATTACCTAAATTTTGTGTGTGCACTATGTATATGTGCATGCATTTGCATCCATGTATTAAAACACTGTCTTAAGGGTAAAGAGAATTAACAATATGTATCATAGCATAGGTGTAGGTTTATATGCATAATAAAATTTTATAAGTGTTCTGGGTCTTAGTCTCTACACTAATTAATTGGCTGGTTTTTGACAAGACAATTAACTACAATTCTTGTGGCCCAGAGAAATCATCTCTAAAAATAAGGATAATAGTACCAGAAGGCAGAAAACTCGATCAAATGAACTCAAGGTCCAACTCTAGGATTTATGATTCCTGCCCTCTTTCCTTCATCCTACAAGCAGTTACATATTACTTTTTAAAAACTTTAAAGAGCACTTTCTACATATCTTTTCACACAATAGAAAGAGCATTGTGTTTAAAATCAGACTCCAGATTCAAATCCTGCTTCTGTTGCTTCTTATGTAGCTGGGCAAGTCATTTCACCAAGGATTTAGTTTCCTCACCTGTAACTTAGGTAATGCAATAATATTTATACTATCTACTCCACAAAGTTATTGTCAGGAAAGCTCTCTGTAAACTATTGTAAAATACAATGTAAATATCAATGGGTCTATTCCCATCTTCAGCGAGACTGGGAGGATACAATAAATTATTTCCAATTTTGCTGATAAAGAAACAAGAACAACTTGCTCTGTAACTCAGGTTACTTACATTATCCCATCACTTCAGGATCCTTCAAATTTCCTGCTAAGACCAGTCCTCATTTCTCTCCTATACCCCAGGCAAACAAGATGCAATTTTTCTTCATACTTTGGTTAAAAAAAACCCCAAACAAGTAATTTCAGACTGTGCAAGAAGTAGGTAAAAGGTACAGATAAATGTGGTGATTGTTTAGGGTGAAAATCTCATTAAGATAATAAAAAAAAAAATGGATAAAAAAAATCCATTTTGGCTATGGCTCCTTACTACACGGCCTTTGGAGATTCTGCTCCAGCTCACTTCCCTAAAAAATAAGTCATTGCCAAGAATCTCAGACCTCATTTAGTTCAACTGCACTTGAACAGTACTCTCCACTGGAACATCGTTGGACAGGTAAATCACTAGCTACCATCTAGAGGTCTCCAGTAATGAGGAACCCACTACAACTGAAATATATGCTCATTCTACTTTTGAACAAATCTAATTTTTCACAACTTTTTTCATTAAATAGAATGGCATTTGCTCTCTGCAACTTCCATTCCATACTTCCCGTTCTAGTCTTTGGGGCCAAATGGGATATCTAATTTTCTTCCATGTCTGCCCTCCAAATTTTCTTTTTTTTCCTAAGGCAATTAGGGTTAAGTGACTTGCCTAGGGTCACACAGCTAGGAAGTGTTAAGTGTCTGAGATCAGATTTGAACTCAGGTCCTCCTGACTTCAGGGCTGGTGCTCTATCCACCGGGCCACATAGCTGCCCCTGGCTCTCCAAATTGTTGATAACTGTTCCCTCACTGTTTTCCAATTGATCCTTTGTATTGTAGTCTAATGTCATTCTCATTCCACCCCCCATTATCTTCCTTAGAGAGGATCTAATTGTTCAATAATCCTTCATAAAGTCAGGTACCTATAAAGAAACAATATATTCTGTATTCTGATCAAGATCTGCTTGGCTGCTGGCCCTCTCATCCCCATCCCTCATTGTATTTCTTAAGATACGATCTGATCTCTGGCTATGTTCTAGAACCTCTAAAATCTATCTTTTCCATACAAATTATTGTCCATTCTATCCCCAGGAGCATCTACTGAAAGAAGGGTTGGCCTGGCTAGACCTGCAGGCTCCAGGGGAGGCACACTACTGGCTGCCAGCGCTCTTCACAGACCTCTACTCCCAGGAAATCACAGCTGAGGAAGCCAGGGAGGCCCTCCCCTGATTCTAAGGGAAGTAGGACAGTAGAAAAAGTGGAGAAAGGCAAATCAAGATCAAGGGAATTTGAACAATAAACATTTTTTATAAGAAAATGGTTCAAAGTTGCCTCTCTTCCTCAAGGATTTTTGAATACCTAAGGTTTTCCATTTATGGAGGAACTCATTTCTTGTAACAATTATCATCCCCTGGCATTTCTATTTTTTTTGTTATTCAAAACCCTATAATCATGACTATAACTGTAGAAGAGGTAGGGCAGAAGTGTAGGGTCAGTTTTTCTAAATTCATAGGTGAGTACAGCCCAGGAATCTGGTTGTCGCCCAGGCCATTTTTTTTTTAAGTACTTTGTAAACATCTGTAGGGATGAAAATTATAAGCAAGTCCCCTTTTACTAGCTTAATGATGCTCATTCATTGATTTGCCAAATCAAATTCCCTCCTATCTTGTTTACAATTTTATTTTGAACCAACAATCTGAATCGCCAAGGAAAGGCCTGAGAAGCCCAAATGCTTAATTCCTTTCTTTACCATGAAGGAAACTAAGTATTCTGCCTAAGAGGCAACAGAGCTGAAAGAAAAGCTTGGATGGCTCTTTTTGCTCCCCTAGTCTTCTTCCCAGAATTGTTTTTTCACTCAGCATAGGAATTATTAAATAATAAAAACGTGATGCCAGAAAACTACCCCATAGTTATGGATCATCCACAAAGGAGCTCCCCTCAGTCAAGGACAATAGTGCCATTTAGGCAAATAACCATTTCCTTTGTTATTCTCCAACCCCCTCTGAGACTCTGCTTTTCTCCATCTTTGGCTAAGTTTTCCACAGGCCAGACTGAAGTTGAGACAGATTTTATCCCATTAAACCATATACTCAAAGAATACAACCAGTCTCAGGCAAAGATACTAATATCTGCCAACTGGGAAACTCCCAGACACTCATAGCTCCTATCAATTTAATGGATTTCTGCATTATTTTCAGAGAAAGCAACCTATATTATGGTGATGAATCCCCCTTACCATACAGTTTAACATTCCAGTTCAACTTTATTCTCTACACTCCCCATGGCAGTGACATGATACCCAATGACTAGGTACCATGCTTGTTTGAGGGGGTCCTAATGGCCCCTTCTGCACCCACAGCAACCTCCTTCTGCCAAAACAAACTTTATTGCACAAAAAATCATTTATGTACAGTCAGATATAAAGATGTCTCTTTGAGTGACTTCTGTGCATATATTTTCTCAACTCAAGATTAGAGCATAAAAGTTGGGCCACAATGCCAGAGGTGCTCTGCTCATGGCAGGATCAGGGAGAGGATTGTCGCTTGGAAGTAGAAACACTTAAATGGCAGAAGGACAACACTGCATCTATAGACCAAGAACACTCATCCACAACCCTGTGTCTGCTCCAATTGAGGGAATCTGGTGGCTGAATCTAGTGCTCATTCCAGACTATGTATCTGGGTAGACTAGCAGCCTCGAAACTTGTTTTGAGTGGAATAACAACCAATCTTGACTGATGGTTGCCTATGGTTCTCTTCCTACTCCCCAAGACCATTTTACCCTGTTTGTTTCCTGCTCTACATCTCTTCCAAAGAATTCTCCCCCATTGCCCAATAAGCTCCATCCCCACAATGGTAAGTGTTTAGGTTAAATATAGTTCTAGGTTATTCTAGAACCTCATCTAAAGTATATATTATCTGACTCCTGAGGCAGAGGTCCTTTAAACTGACCTCTCTCTTCCACAGAATCCAGTCTTTTCCCCTCACAGGTAGTTAGGATGCTGACCAAAGCCTTAGGGTTAACTAGATAACTGTGTGGATGATGCCCCTAGGGGGAAACATAATATAGTAGGAAGATTGGGGTAAAGCCAAAATGGGAAGGAGAGGAGATGCCCAGCACTACAGTGCTTAAAGCATGTCTTTCTCTGTTAACCAGCCAGAAGGATCCTTGCAGCTAAATAAAGCTAGGGAGAATAAGAGCTAGCCCTGCAAGTATCCAACTGAGCCAGCAGATGAGTTCCCCTCTGATGATTCTCCTGCCAAGAGTCAACATTTGGCAGCATGCACAGCTCAGAACAAAGTCCTCCAGCCTTAGTACTATTTCCCCTCTGCTACTGGCCACTACTGCTTCCCCAGGTCCCAAAGTACTGTGTGAGGGAACCATAGACTGGAGTGCAAATGCCAAGGAGAAAAGCTGGACAATCCACTCCTCAAAAAATGTCAATCCCCTTGTCATTCCAAAGGAAGAATATCCTTATTTGGATGAGAATTCAGAAGAAACCGTTTCTTCGTAACGGTTCTAACCCCAAATGGACAGCAGCTGCCAGTGTTGAGGACTTTTCCATGAGAATCAGTGATTGTGGGAACAAACAGTGAAAATTTCAGTTTCCACGGCGCCTGCGCTGGATTTGCAAAGACCTTTTGTTGGTCTCAATCAAATCTCCATCTAATGGCAGCAGAAGGGAGTAGGGAAGAGGGAGGTGAGAAAGGTGCTTGGGTGCTAGGTAAAGCTTTCTGACCAATAGCCCAGACTCCACCACTGTTCCTTCTCTTTGGTCTGTCTAGAACAGTGACTATAAATTAGGGGAAAAAAAATTATGGTGGCAGACAGGAAATGAGGTCCAGGAGGTTACACTAAGCTGGGCTGGGTTAAGCAGGGTAAGGCCCAGCTTCAGGACTGAAAGACAGACAACCACCTGGACAGGTCATGTGACACCCCTCCCCTCTTCCCTCCCTCCCCACTCCCTTGACCCTGCCCTCCCCTCCTGGTATCCCCATTGACTAATCTGGGCAACCCCCTCTGGAAGTTGCAGTCTTTGCCTTCTATCCCCAACAAACTGCCCCAGTGGAAATGTCCGTCAGTTTTTTGCCAGAGAACCATGCTCCAGGCTCTCCTGTATCAGTACCTTGGGATTGGCCCTCGGCATGGGATGAAAATGGTCCTTGGTACCAGGATGCCAAGAAGGTTGCAAACAACAGCCCACTCCCACCCTGGGGTCTCAGTGTCCTTGGTTCTTGCCTCAGGCAGGATGCTGTTGGGGCTGGAGGGAGATGTGGTGCCGCTCCATCCCAGGGATAGGGTGGGGGGCATCTAAGCCCTTGAGCTCCCCTGTGTGTCTGTCTCTGTTTCAGATGAACTGCTATCAGAGTCTATTTCAGCACTGTCCTGCTGGTGTTTCTCCTGCACCTTCAGACGAATTGCCCCAAGGCGAGTCAGGAGAGATTGGTAGTCAAAGTGGCCTCGCTTCTCCCCAAAAGGATCCTGAGGGAAGAGAGAAAAGGAAAAAGTCAGATTTCAATTGTTCATATCAGAGACAATAATGGGACCCCATGGAAGCCAAAATAGCTTCCTAGGAGCTTCCCTCCCTGAGGAAGGCCATATATAGTAAAGAACTGCAAATAGTACAAAAACCTTTTCTAATTCGGGTTTAAGAATGTTTTCTCAAAGGTCCTTCCTCTCTATCTCTTATCTTCCCTAGGGATATCTGGCTGAGACATACATTAAAATGAGTTTACTTTCCCAAAACTGCAAACAACAGGGGGAAAGGACTAAAGGGAGAATGCACTGAAGGTGCATAATCAACTTAAATAATTCACATACAGAGTACAGGAGGACAGATTTTTTTTTTTTTAAATATCCCTAGGAAAAAGATGAAGATTATCCTTTATTCTTGAAGTCAGAAGGGTCAGAACAACTGGTCTTTTAAAGTTTATCTATTTATTAAAATACTTAATGTTTATGTCCCTAGCCACTGGAAAAAAAACAGAGCCTCTGTCTCTGTATCTGCAGATTTTCCAACCTAGTCCTGCAAAGATTTTTCTCTCTCCTTATATAGCTACTTTCTTTCCTTAATTCTGGCTTTATTACCCTGTGTGAGAAATTATAAAGCTTCAAAGCCTATTACAGACAATGAGAAAGGAACTAACAGGTTTCATAAATGACCAGTTAGAGACATACATACGGAAAGATATCCAATTACTTCTGTCAGCACCTCTCATACACTCAACCCCCCCCACCACCATTATGGTTTTCTATAGCCACTACAAACCATTTTTTACTCCCCCGTTACATTCCTAAAGCCTCTGCTCTATACTTTCATTGAAGTGATCAATTTTCCAAACTTTCCTTTCTTTAGACTTCAGCTTCATTCCCACCCACTCACTTCCTCTCCAGGTACTGGCCCTCCCTTTATAATTTTTTCAGTGTCCCAAGCAATTTTTAAGCCTATAAAGTTGCAGAGGAGATAAGGAATAGAATTGTAAGTCTAGTCAAAAAAATGTTTTCCCTCCTAAGGATTGATACTGGAATTGGTTAGCAACAAAGGTTACAATGTCTGATGCAAAACATGCTGAGGGACAAATCCTTTCTCAGGATGCAGTAGAAATGGGAACATGAAGCAACATAGCCCTAACTACACCCTGACAATTGAACTCTTGAGGCAAGTGAAAGGCAACATTTACCAAGAGCTGCACCTCAGCCAACAGAACATCTGATATTTCATATAAGTTTTTCACATTGTTACAATCCTCCTGATCTCTCCACTGATGAGGACAAAAGGAAGAAACTTACCTAAGCAAGTGCTTGAAAAAGGCCATAACAAGCCATTAAATCTAACCCATCCCTCAGCCTAGGATCAACCAAAACACCTCAGAGATGATGGATTTTTCAGGGAAGCATTTCAAATGCCCTCAGTCCCTTGTGTTCAGATTACTAAATTTTACTTATTTAGCATAATTTTTCACATTAAGAGGTTTCCCTATCAAAAAAATCAACAATCATTATCATTCCTTCAAATGCCTGAAATTTGGTTTATAGTCCTTCCCTGCAGGCCTTATTTCCTAGATCTTTTACTTCTCCATCCTTTTCAGTTAGCAGGGAAGGCTGATGCCATCCCTGGCTTATCAGTGCACTCCCTCCTCACTGCCCCCTTCCCAGTACCCAACCCAATATTCAAGGCCCAGAGGATCTGCTCTACCTGCATTGTCTGGCCCTGGAGGTGTAGTCGGTCTTTGCAAACCACCTCATAGAAGTCATAATACTCCATAAAGGATTTCTCCATCACACCCCTGGAAGACAAAGGTGAATACAAGGTCATGGGCTTGCAGAATGAAAGGGAAGGGATGCCTCCACTAGCTCTGTCTTCTCATCTTACAGTTAGATTCAACATAAGACTCCATTCTTACCTCAACCTTTGGCAAAAGGGCAACTGGGACAAGATGCCAAGTTTACTAAGTGCCACAGTCTATGCTTAACTTCCCATGTACTGTGGTCACTGGAATGATTCCAATAGAGAACAGCATGGAAACTTGAACTCAATCTATTTTCTATTGCCTACTTCAAGTTTATTCATTACTACCTCAGCTTTTAAAAATGAATATACTTATTTATGAATATATGCCTTTCTCCTCCCCTGTAAACTATTCTTTGTAATATGGAGTTTAAAAAAAAAAAAAAAAGGTAGCTGAGTAACACATCCACCAAGTCTGAAAATACATGCACGCTATGCTCCATACTCATCTTTCCCTTTCTACAAAAAAAAAAAAAAACAAACAAACAAAAAAACCACCTAACTTCTTTCATAAAGATCCCCTCTCCCTCCCTCCCTCTCTGAAACTTACCTTGATGAGTCCCTAATCTCAGATCACACTTGTCCCCCATACCGTCTCAAAATTTACAAATGGCCTGCATGCTCTTTACCTACTTTTAAATTGCTTTTTAACTGTTCCTGAATGAATACTTTTCATTAACATAAGTTTTATCCAATCTAATTCAATAAGCATTTATGAAGCCTATCATATACACAAGCTGTCAAGAGATATACACACACAAAAAAAAAAAAAAAAAAAAATCCCCTCTCTCAAAGAGCTTCTATTCTATTAAGGAGATCCACACGTTCAGACAAGTGCCTGTTATAATTTGAGGGACCAAGCACAAACGGATCAGGAATGGCTTCTCAGAGGAGTTGGCACATGAGCTGAGTCTTCAAGGAAGTTAAGGATTCTACCAGACAGGTGAGGATGGAGCACATTCTAGGCACGAGGGACAGACACCCTGTTTAAGGCAGAGAGGCAGAAGATGTGCTAAACTGGGGAACAGGCAAGTAGACCCCCTCCTCCCAGAAGCAGGAGCCTCATCTCCTTCCTGGTATAGGGCCCCTTCTCTTCTTTGACACTGCTACCACCTGGTACATGCCCCTATCAACTCAAACCTGGACTACAGCAATAGGATGCTACAGCTATCTAAGTGATCTCCCTAAAACAATGGTGTGACAACATCATTCCCTAATTCAGTAAATTCCAATGGCTCCTTCTATTGTCTGCAAGATCAAATATAAAATCTTGTTTGGCCTTTCAAGTCCTTTATTACCTGGCTCTTTCCTACCTTTTCTAGTCTGCTTATATCTTACTCCCTTTCCACTTACTCTACAATCCAATGATACAGGCCTTGTTTGTTGCTTCTTACATAAGACACTGCAATCTCTGACTGAATTTTTACTGGCTGCTCCCCATACCTAAAATACTTTCCTTCCTAATCTCCCTCTCCCAACTTCAAATCCCAAATAAAAATCTCACCTTCCGCAAGAAATCTTTCTCAGTCTTCCTTAATGTTAATGCTTTCCCTCTGAAATTATTGTTGTTGCTCAGTTGTATATGACTCTGTGATACCAATATGGATTTTCTAGGCAAAGATCCTGGAGTACTTTGCCATTTCCTTCTCCAGGTCATTTTACAGATGAGGAAACTGAGGCAAATAGGTTTAAGTGACTTGCTCAGGGTCACACAGTAAGTGTCAGAGACCAGATTTGAACTCAGGAAGATGAATCTTGCTGATTCCAGGCCCAGCACTTCACTGAGCCACCTAATTGCCCTCTGAGATTATCTCCAATTAATCCTGTATCTATCTTGCTTTGTATATTATGTCCCTCATTAGACTGTGAGCTCCTTAAGAACAGGGGCTGTTTTCTGTCCTTTTTTGGTATTTGAAACAATTAGTGCCCTGCTAGGCAGATAGTAGGTACTTAATAAATGCTTGTTGAATTATATTTTTCTCTCCCATACAAGAAGGCTCTGCATACTGAGGATCTGTGATTCTCACTCCCCCACCCCCACTCCTAAATACTCCTAATTACTTTGTCATATACCTTAGAGGCTCGGGGCACGGACATTTTCCTTCCAGCATGTCACAGACTGCCACTCTGATGGTCTCATGTCGGATACACTCATTGTAATTTTTGCTGTCTCCTGGGTGTCTCTCCTATGGTGAAAGACAATGGCACTGATACTCAAGGTGCTCATATTAAACAATAGATGTTTTGGGGAGTGAAGGAAAGAAGCACTGTATGTCAGGATGCAAGAAAGGCTGCATTCTTATCCTATAAAAACCATTCCCTCCCCCACTGTATTCTACCATTGTTACCAAGTTCCCTAACAGTGGAAAACATGCTACATATATACCAAACAAAGATCTTTTATCCATCTTGGGCACCCATCTTAGGTTGAAGGCCAGGTAAAGACTGGATAGGCATTAATTCAATGCAATTTGAGCCAATAGATCAGAAAAGCAGAAAAACAAAACTGACCTGTCCTAGTGTTCAAGGACACACAGAGAATCCTGGAGCCTCAACTAATAGTAGAGACTAGAGTGCCAGGAACTGCAAGAAGTTTCTTGCTAGTTTTCTGCCATATTTTTAAAATCTATTGCTGCACTTGAATAGTGATGCCCATTTAAGCAAGTTTCTAATTCTTATGATATTTTTTTAAAGTGAAGGGAAGTCAATGGCAAAAAGTCAACCACAGATGACCCTACTGCAAAGGATCCCTATCAGAAATCCTCATTTGAAAATAGTGCTGAGGGACAAGGGGGAGGAGGCACTCCTGTGGGCAAATGGAGGAGAAAGAATTTTCTTCCCAAAACTTTTACCATACAGGAGATCCCACTTCTAATTGGGAAGAAACAAACAACAATGGGTTAGGTCCAACCTCAGTCAAAGGTTTGGAGGTGCTAGAAAAAGTCCTGAATATATAAAGCCAACTGAAAAACACTATCATCTCCAAACAGATGCAACTAATATAATGGGGTCTTTCCCACAACTTTCTTCCTCTGAAATTTGACACACCAGGATGATTTGGGGCAGAACAGTATTATCTAGATATAGGATCCTTCTACTTGAGGATAAGAAATGAATGTTTCATTCTTAAATAGTCAATAGTCTTGGAATTCTTTTCAGTTTGGATGATGCTAATTCTCTTTTAGGCATGTTATCTGACCTTATTTTTGGTAGTAATAAATAAAATTTCTACAGTCTAGAAATACTCACTCTCACTTTTAATGATCCTTTTGGCTCTACAGTAAATAAACTATAAGTTGCTTCAAAGGTCTCAGTATAAATCCTAGGGAACACCTCAAGCTTGTACCAGGGGTAGTGTAGACATGAATTTATTGGGCATAGATAGCCATCCCCCGAAGTCTCTGAACTAATTTTCCAAATGCCTTTACTAAATAAACTATCCAGAATTAATATAAGTTAACTGAAAGTACACTACACAGATCAATTTTGTCATACTTACTAATAAATATCTATATGTCTTCACTAAGAGATTTAAGGTAGGTACTCAGAACTAAAATTTATTGCCACCCTTAATGCCAACTGCCCCTTTCCTACTGCAATAACACCTATTATCCCAGAAGGCAACAAACATCATCATGCATCTAGAACAAGACAAAAATACCCTCCCCTCTTAAGGTTTTAGATTCCATAAAGCTTATTAAAAGTAGTCAATATCTCCCACTTGGAAGGCCAGCTTACCTGCTCAAAGCCAGGCTCATTGTGGTAAGGGTTTTCAGTCATTAGTGACTGGATGGAGATAAGTACGGAGGAGATACTCTGGGCTGGGCTCCAGGCAGGGCCAGTCCAAGTACTGAAAAACATAGCAAAGGGGGAAGGGAAGAGGGTGAGGCTGGAGAAGACAAAGATGGCTCCTTCAGGCCAATACAAAAGAATTGGAGGGCCTGGCAGCAAGACTATGAGTGACTCAACCTTTCTCTTTCACTATTAATAATCTGGAATCTCCCAGCCTCCATTTTACCCCAATTCAAAATGAACTCAGTCAATCTCAAGGCCAAGAAGCTAGTAAAAGGAAATAAAAAGGGAAACTATGCAGGAGAACTTTAATGGGCATTTACTGGATCAAGGGAATCTGAATTAATAAGAGCCACAGAAGGAAAGACTTGGAAAAATAGTCAATTAGAAAATGCCTCCAAGGATAATCAAAGTTACCATATACTCTTCAGAATACTTAGGAAAAGAATTCCAGATGAAGAATTGATATTTGGATTTTTTTTTTTTTTTAGGAATGGGAAGAATTGGACAAGAGGCACACAGCTTCTTGGCAGGAGTGAGGTTGCAGTGCAGAGAGGTTGATGAAGCCAAAAACAGAGGCATATCTGGGTTCCTGTTCCATACTTGGAATCCAGGGAGTATCAGGTTCTCTGAGGTTTGTAGAGCCACAGCAAGCAACAAGATTAGATTAAGGGAAGATATTCTAAGACTCGAAGAGATAGTAATATATAAGAGTATTTTACAATTGGAAACAGCTAAACTTGCGTAGTCACAGCCCACTAGGCAGAAATGACAGCCGAAACAAGTAGTAGTAAGAAATACTTGTTTCAGCCCAACAAGGAAAAATAAAAAGGACTGAGACTAGGGTATATAAATTCGAGCTTCATGACCACTTTCCTTTCCCTGTTGTCCTGGAGAAAAATATAAGTGATTCTTCCCATTAACCTCATTAAAATTACTGGTTTCAAAAGCCATCCTGCCCCACCCTCCACTAGCACTTCTCTCATTCTTGACTCAGTTTGGCAATCCTGTTTCAAACCATCCTCAGTCCCTGGTCTTTATATACCAAGAGACTTGTAACTTGGAACAAAACAAATTCTTCAATGTCTTTAGTCACTGAATAACACTTTAAGTCAGGGGGGGAAAAAGCCCATTATAACAATATAGATAACTCCTGAATCTAATGGAAATTTTCCCCTTTATGGGATTCTCTTTAACTCCAGTTTAATTCCAGTCTCAACTTCTAGCCATCTATACTCTTTATCTTTTTCCTTCCCCTGCCTTCAAAGTCTTTTGGTATTCTCTCATGGAATGCTTGCAATGGCCTAAACAAAATATGACCAGGAAGTAATATCTACATTACACTTCCAGGAAAGTGATTCTAAATAGAAACAATTTCTGGATTATTCCCTATTATGGAATTATCTTTTCCATTTGCACAGGTGACAGAGAGCTTAATTGTTTTTATCCCAAGGTTTGGCTATCCTGTCATAAATCTCTTTAAATCCCCCTCTTCTAAATTCCACTGATTCCACCCTGAGTCTCTGAAGGTTTTTTAAAAATGGATCTTGACACTGGCCTAATACTCTGGCTCCTCAAATGAGCCGCTACACAAGCCTAGAGGTGAGTCTGATTTCAAGTCACAGGAAGGGATGGAGAAAACAAAAAGTCTCAATTTTCCCACTCTCCTGACTCCCTAAAGAAAAAGGAACCCTTCAAAACACTTTATATCTGCAAAGGAAAAAAAGATCTAGAACTAGGAGGAGCCTCAGAGCTCATCTAAATCTAACACCTACATTTTGCAGGTGAAGAAAGTGAGGCCCACAGAGGCTAAGTGACTTGCCCAAGGCATGCAAACAGTAAGTATGAGAGGTAGGATTTGAAGCCAGGTGCTCTAAATCCAAAGTCAGAATTTCCCCCCCCCCCCCAGACCATCCTTCTGGACTTCTAACTTTCTCAGGGCAAGGATGGGGACTCTGCATTGGGAAATGAGATTGGGACTGACAGTACCCAAATAACAAGATGAGCCCAGAATTTTTATGTTCTTGGTTGAGAGCTGACATGGTTCCCATCTCATACACAACTTTTCTTTAATTGAGAGAGGCAGCATGGATACCCCCAGCCTAAAATAGCCTGCAAGATTTTCTGGCTCCTAGCTCAGCTAATTGGAAGTCTCCTCTTACCCCAGAATACTCAGGCAGACTTTCCCATTGCGGTAGAAGTTGGGGTTAAACCTCACTGTGTTATTGCCCGTTGTCATCAATTTGACCCGTGGTGGGTGGATGGGATAATCTGGAGGACAGCGAAACACGAACAAGAAGAAACCCCCTTCATAAGGAGTGTCAAATGGGCCTGTGATCAATGCATGAATCTGCAAAACAAAAGCCCATCTTGCGCACCATCTCAAAACTGTGTGGCAGCTTCCCCCACCACAACCCCCCTCCAATCATACCTATGCCACTGCACATGTCAGAAGGCAAGGCCCCTTACATTCCCTGTAACCCCATCCTAAACCCTCATCATGTGGAATAAGTATCCTTATTTATTACTTCTAAAGAAAAGAGAAAATTTCCATCTCAAATAAAAATTCTACCTAGAACTTAACAGACAGAATTCTACTCCATTTTCCAAACTGAGGGGTTGGATGCTATAACATATCAGTAATAGATATGGAGGTGAACTTTGGTAAGTCATCAGCCTTCTCTCTAGCTGATCTAATTGAGGGAAGGAGGGAATTGCAAAGGACATACAGCCTTATACAGCAGGGTCTTCAAAGGACCAACCAGTCCTTTGAAATCTCCGAAATGGGGGATTTCTATAATCTACAGTCATAATTAATGGCCAATTCTCCTTCCCTGGATGCAAAAACTTGAATTTATATCAGACCAGAAAAACCTTAAATATGTTACTAATATTTAAAGGCATCTGTTGAAAATTGGAAATCGAGGGAAGGAGTACTTTTAACAAAACACTCTAAAGAACTGAACCCACACACTGCCCAGGTAACACCCCCCTCCCTCCAAACTGTACTCCCAGGACCATCTTAAATAGCAAACTCAGCTGGCCTGAACAGAGCACAAATTAGGATCTGAAGGGCAATGTAGCTAATATCCCTGGCATTTTACTAGGGACAAGGTATGCCAGTAAAAGCATTTTCAACCACATTAAAGACAAAAACAAAAATCAATTTAAAAGCCAAGCTTATTCAAAGTAACTAAGATCATACCATCAATTTGCAGGTTGAATTTTTGCTTCAGGCAACATGAAAGAGAAATTGTTCTCTAAGCAATTCACTTTTGCCAGACATAGGTTTAGGTGTGAATCTACTTCCAGGGGTGGGGCTAGGGATAGCAAAGAAGTCTAAATGTCTATATGCCCAGGGATTTTAGGTTTAGACCTCACTAAGGTTTCAGGGTGCTTTCTTCAGAACAGGGGCTGTTTTAACTTTTGTAGCCTCCAATATGTAGTACATAATATTGCATCCTGCAGAGACTTAATAAATATTAACTGCTGCTGATATTGCAGGAGACAGTAAAATAAACAGATATTATTAATGTAACCTAGACAAGATCTTAAACACAGTCACAATCAGGTCAGAGAATGGCCCCCAATCCTTCCTGGATTTGATAGACAACAATATTTATATATCTGAAGGCCAAGGGAAAAAATCTGCACTCGTTCCCCGAATGGAATCACCTACCTTAGTCATATCAAGGGGATCAGGCACAACAAACATTCCTGGTGGAGGCTCCTTATAAATGGACATGATGTCCCTGTATAACAACAAAGGGGAAGTAAGGGTAAAGGTGGGAAAGCCCTTGAGTAAAATACTTGCAGATATCAATAGGGAGAGGAGCCAGAACTAAGTTCGTGGTACCACAAGTGTTTGTATTGACTCTCAGGCCAGAGATTCTGGGGTTGGATACACGGAAAGGAAGCAGAAAACCAACTGTTATCAAAAGGGACACTATTTCATCAGAAGGATGTGGGAAGAAAGAAAATGGGAGATTAAAATGACATCAGAAATCAGCATGAAAAAAATCTATTAACATGACAATTTAATGCACATTCCCACATATTTCCAGACTTTAAAAAAAAGGGTGGGGGGGAATTGTAAATAAAATATTAGCAACTAAAAAGCAAATCTGAATATAAAGAAATGCAACTAATTCCAAAAAAAAATACACAAGAAAATTACTATGCTTACTTTACAACAAAAATGTGTACGAGAAGAGAATCTTCCTAGGAGATGGGGTGGGGGATGAGGCTAGACAGTCTTCTGTCCAGGAAACAGAACAATGGAATGAAACACAGAGATTTATCTTTAGAAAAAAAAAA
>JAJPUD010020558.1:5946-18125 GCA_023553655.1 Myrmecobius fasciatus | reverse complement strand
TTTTTTCTCAGCAGTCCATGGAACCTATACAAAAATTGACCATGTGTTAGGGCATAAAACCCTCAAAATCAAATGCAGCAAGGCAGAAATAGTAAATGCATCTTTTTCAGATCATGATGCAATAAAAATCACATGCAATATAAGGCCAGGAGAAAATAGGCCAAAAGTTAATTGGAAATTAAATAATCTAATCCTGAAGAATGAATGGGTGACAGAGCAAATCATAGACACAATCAATAATTTCATCCAGGAGAATGACAATAAGTAGACAACATACCAAAATTTTTGGGATACAGCCAAAGCGGTTATAAGGGGCAATTTTACATCTCTAGATGCTTACTTGCATAAAATACAGAAAGAAAACATCAACGAATTAGGC
The DNA here is from genome assembly GCA_023553655.1 of Myrmecobius fasciatus. Taxonomy (NCBI): domain Eukaryota; kingdom Metazoa; phylum Chordata; class Mammalia; order Dasyuromorphia; family Myrmecobiidae; genus Myrmecobius; species Myrmecobius fasciatus. The sequence continues at coordinate 17,746 of JAJPUD010020558.1, read as the reverse complement.
TTATTATTAAAAAAAAAAACTAGAAAAAGAACAAATTAAAAACCCTCAATTAAATACCAAATTGGAAATTCTAAAAATAAAAGGAGAAATTAATAAAATTGAAAATAAGAAAACTATTGAATTAATAAATAAAACTGAGTTGGTTCTACGAAAAAACCAACAAAATAGATAAACCTTTAGTTAATTTGATAAGAAAAAGGAAAGAGGAAAATCAAATTGTTAGTCTCAAGAATGATAAGGGTGAACTTTCCTCCAATGAAGAGGAAATTAGAGCAATAATTAGGAGTTACTTTGCCCAACTTTATGCCAGTAAGTTTGATAATCTAAATGAAATGGAGGAATATCTACAAAAATATAGATTGCCCAGGTTAACAGAAGAGGATATAAATTATTTAAATAGCCCCATATCAGAAAAAGAAATAGAACAAGCTATTAACCAACTCCCTAAGAAAAAATCTCCAGGGCGAGATGGGTTTACATGTGAATTCTACCAAACATTCAAAGAACAATTAATTCCAATACTATACAAAGTATTTGAGAAAATAGGGACAGAAGGTATACTGCCAAATTCCTTCTATGAGACTGATATGGTTCTGATAGCTAAACCAGGTAGGGTGAAAACAGAGAAAGAAAACTATAGACCAATTTCCCTAACGAAAGTTTAGGGATGCAAAATTGCAAAATATTTTAAATAAGATGCAACAATTTTAAATAAGATATTAGCAATGAGATTACAGAAAGTCATCCCCAGGATAGTACACTATGACCAAGTAGGATTTATACCAGGAATGCAGGGCTGGTTCAATATTGGGAAAACTATCAGCAAAATCAATTATAACCAAACTAACAAAAACCATATGATTATCTCAATAGATGCAGAAAAAGCATTTGATAAAATCGAACACCCTTTCCTATTAAAAACACTAGAGAGTATAGGAATAAATGGGCTTTTCCTTAAAATGATCAGTAGCATCTATTTAAAACCATCAGCAAGCATCATATATAATGGAGACAAACTAAAACCATTCCCAATAAGATCAGGAGTGAAACAAGGCTGCCCACTGTCACCATTACTATTTAATATTGTATTAGAAATGTTAGCTTTAGCAATAAGAGAAGAAAAGAGATAAAAGGAATCAGAGTAGTTAATGAAGAAATAAAGAATTATCACTCTTTGCAGATGACATGATGGTATACTTAGAGAACCCTAGAGACTTAACTAAAAAACTACTAGAAACAATTCACAATTTTAGCAAAGTTGCAGGATTCAAAATTAATCCACATAAATCATCAGCATTTTTATATATTACCAACAAAGTTCAGCAGCAAGAGATACAAAAAGGAATTCCATTCCAAATAACAGATGATAGGATAAAACATTTGGGAATCTATCTGCCAAGGAAAAGTCAGAAACTATATGAACTAAACTACAAAACACTTTCCACACAAATAAAATCAGACCTAATCAATTGGAAAAATATTAAGTGCTCATGGGTAGGCAGAGCGAACATAATAAAAATGACAATACTACCCAAACTAATCTACATATTTAGTGCCATACCAATCAAACTCCCAAGAAATTATTTTACAGATCTAGAAAAAATAGTAGCAGAGATCATTTGGAAGAACAAAAGGTCAAGGATTTCAAGGGGATTAATGAAAAAAAAGGCAGATGAAGGTGGCCTTGCTGTACCAGATCTAAAACTGTATTATAAAGCAGCGGTCATCAAAACCATTTGGTACTGGCTAAGAAATAGAGCAGTCAATCAGTGGCACGGGATAGGTTATCAGGACAATCTAGGCAATAACCTTAACAATCTAGTGTTTGATAAACCCAAAGACCCCAGCTTTTGGGATAAATACTCACTATTGGGCAAAAACTGCTGGGAAAATTGGAAACTAGTGTGGAAGAAATTAGGGCTTGACCCATACCTAACACCACATACCAAGATAAAATCTAAATGGGTTCAAGATCTAGATATAAAGAGTTATTTTGTAAGCAAGTTAGAGGAACTTAATATAGTTTACCTCTCAGACCTGTGGAGATGGAATAAATTTATGTCCAAAGAAGATCTGGAACTCCTAATTGAACACCAGATGATTATATTTGATTATATTAAGTTAAAAAGTTTCTATAAAAATAAAACTAATGCAGACAAGATTAGGAGGGAAGCATCAAACTGGGAAATCATCTTTACATTTAATGGTTCTGATAAAGGCCTCATTTCTAAAATATATAAAGAATTGTCTCATATATATAAGAATTCAAGCCACTCTTCAATAGATAAGTGGTCAAGGGATATGAACAATTTTCAGATGATGAAATTAAAACCATCTCTAGTCATATGAAAAGTTGTTCCAAATCACTATTGATCAGAGAAATGCAAATTAAGACAACTCTGAGGTACCACTACACACCTGTCAGATTGGCTAAAATGACAGGAAAAGATAACGATGAATGTTGGAGGGGATGTGGGAAAACTGGGACACTAATACATTGTTGATGGAACTGTGAATGGATCCAACCATTCTGGAGAGCAATTTGGAGCTACGCTCAAAAAGTTATCAAACTGTGCATACCCTTTGACCCAGCAGTGTTTCTACTGGGCCTATAACCCAAAGAGATCTTAGAGGAGGGAAAGGGACCCACATGTGCAAGAATGTTTGTGGCAGCCCTTTTTGTAGTGGCTAGAACCTGGAAGCTGAATGGATGCCCATCAATTGGAGAGTGGCTGAATAAATTTTGGTATATGAATGTTATGGAATATTATTGTTCTATAAGAAACGACCAGCAGGATGATTTCAGAGATTCCTGGAGAGATTTGCATGAATTGATGCTGAGAAAAATGAGCAGAACCAAAAGATCATTATATATGGCAACAACAATACTATATGATGATCAATTCTGATGGACATGGCTCTCTACAACAATGAAATGTCTCAAACCAGTTCCAATTGTTCACTGAAGAAAACCATATACACCCAGAGAGAGGGAAATGAAATATGGACCACAATGTAACATTTTCATGATCTCTATTGATGTTTGCTTGCATTGTGTTGCCTTTCTCTGATTTTCTTTTTTTTCTTGTAGATAGGATTTTTCTTGCACAACTTGTCAAATATTTCGACATTATTAACATGTAGTGGACTTCCTGCCATCTAGGGGAGGGGAAGGGACTGGGGGTAAAATTTGTAATGGAAAGCTTTGTGAAGATCAATGCTGGGGAACTACCCATACATATGTTACACAAATAAAAAGCTTTAATTAAAAAAAAAAAGAAATAGAGTAGTCCATCAGTGAAGTAGGATAGGATCACAGGACAAACTAAGCAATAACTATAGCAATCTAGTGTTTGATAAACGCGAAGACCCCAGCTTTTGTGATAAGAACACACTATTTGACAAAAACTGTTGGGAAAATTGGAAAGAAGTATGGAAGAAATTAGTGCTTGACCTACACCTAACTCCACATACCAAGATAAGATCTAAATGGGTTCATAATTTAGACATAAAGAGCGATATTATAAGCAAATTAAAGGAACATAGGATAGTTTACCTCTCAGACCTGTGAAGAAGGAAGGAATTTGTGTCCAAAGAAGAACTGGAACTCTTAATTGAACATCAAATAGATAACTTTGACTATATTAAGTTAAAAAATTTTTTACAAACAAAACTAATGCAGACAAAATTAGGAGGGAAGCAATAAATTGGGAAATAATCTTTACATTTAAGGGTTCTGATAAAGGCCTCATTTCTAAAATATATAGAGAATTGACTCACATTTATAAGAATTCAAGCCACTCTCCAATCGATAAATGGTCAAATGATATGAACAAACAATTTTCAGATGATGAAATTAAAACGAATTCTAGTCATATGAACAGGTGCTCCAAATCACTATTGATCAGAGAAATGCAAATTAAGACAACTCTGAGATACAACTACACACCTGTCAGAATGGCTAAGATGACAGGAAAAGATACTGACGAATGCTGGAGGGGATATGGTAAAGCTTGGATGCTGATACATTGTTGGTGGAATGTTAAATGGAGCCAACCATTCTGGAGAGCAATTTGGAACTATGCTCAAAAAGTTATCAACTGTGCATGCCCTTTGACCCAGCAGTGTTTCTATTGGGCTTATATCCCAAAGAGATCTTAAAGGAGAGAAAAGGACCTACATGTGCAAAAATGTTTGTGGCAGCCTTTTTGTAGTGGCTAGAAACTGGGAACTGAATGGATGCCCATCAATTGAAAAATGGCTGAATAAACTATGGTATATGAATGTCATGGAATGTTATTTTTCTGTAAGAAATGACCAGTAGGATGATTTCAGAGAGACCTGCAGAGACTTCCATGAACTGATGCTGAGTGAAATGAGCAGAACCAGGAGATCATTATACATGGCAACAACAAGACTATTATGACCAATTCTTCAATAATGAAATGTTTCAAACCAGTTCCAGTTGTTCAGCGATGAAGAAAGCCATATACACCCAGGGAGAGGCCTGTGGGATCTGAGTGTGGACCACAACATAGCATTTTCACACTCTCTATTAATTTTTGCTTGCATTTTATTTTCCTTCTCAGGTTTTTTTCTTGTAGATACAATTTTTCTTGTACAGCAAGATAGCTGTATAAATATGTATATACATATTTGATTTGTCAAGAATTTTAATGTAATTAACATGTATTAGAGTTCCTGCCATCTAGGGGAGAGAGGAGGGGGAAGGAGGGAAAAATTTGTAACAGAAAGCTTTACAAGGGTCAGTGTTGAAAAATTACCCATGCATATGTTTTACAAATAAAAAGCTTTAATTAAAAAAAAACAGAATTATCCTAATGGCAAAGAAAGAGAAAAATTCACCAAAGAAAAGAACCCCTAAAAACATAAAAAGTAATAATATAAAAAAACAGAATTGCCAAATGGAAAAAGAGGTTCAAAATTTCATTGAAGAAAATAAAACCTTAAAAATCAGATTAAGTGGAAGCTAATTACTCCATGAGATTTCATAAGACAATGAAAATTCAGTGAAAAGAATGAAAAAAAATGAAGAAAATGTGAAATATCTCATCAGAAAAACAACTGACAAAAATAGATCAAGGAGATTTAATAATTTAATATAATTTAATTTAAGAATTATTGGACTACTTGAAAATCATGATAAAGAAAGAGCCTAGACATCATATTTCAAAAAAATTACCCAGGAAAATCACCCTCAGTATCTTACATACAGAGGATAAAATAAGAAATAGAGCCCATCAATTGTCTACTGAAAAATATCCCAAAATAAGAACTCGCAGGAACATTATAGATAAATTCCACAAATCCAAGGTCAAAGAGAAAATACTTCAAGCAGGCTGAAAGAAACAATTTAAATATAATGAAGCCACCGTCAGGATCACACAAAATGTAATGACTTCCACATTAAAGGAGTAGAGGGCTTAGAATATGATATTCCGGAAGCAAAGGTGCTAGGATTACAACCAAGAATCATCTAGCCAGCAAAACTGACTATTATTCTTTGGGGGGAGGAGGGAGATGGACATTTTAATAAAACAGTGGAATTTCAAGCATTTCTGATGAAAAGACCAGAGCTAAGAAAAAAAATCTAACTTTCAAATACAAGATTCAAGAGAAGCATGAAAGATAAACAGAAAAGAGAAATCATAAGGAACTCAGTAAAGCCAAATTGTTTATATTCCTATGAGTGTGACAAAAAAAGAGCAGAATATAATGGAAAACTTGACATATAAGATCCAGGAGAAATGTAAGGTAAACATTGAAGACCAGTTGTAAGAGACTCAATAAAGTCCAATTCTTTGTGTGTGTGTGTGTGTGTGTGTGTGTGTGTGAAAATGTTGTATTATTATGACTTCCATTATTAACTGGGTAGTTTGAAAGAAAGTCTTAGGCTGAGCTATATATGATGGGGTGATTCTTAAAAAATGAAATTTTTAATAATAATTTAATAAATTTTAATAAATAATATAAAGTAATTATCTCATATAAATGAGACATTAAAGGAAGAATTGATACAGAAAAAGGAAATTGGAGAGGGGGAAGGAAGATTAGTAATGCTGGAACCTTATTCTCATTGGAAATGGGTTAAAGAAGGAATAACACAAACATCTAGAAAAATATAAAAGTCTTCTAAATTTAGAAAGAAATAAGAGAACAAAGGGATAGGATCAGGGAAGGACTTTTAGAAGGATGTGTAGATTAAGAATTAGGAAGGGAAAAGGGGAAAGGGAAAAGGAAGAAACTCTTTGAAAGATAGGTGGTGAGAGAGGATAAAGGAGGGACTTTTAGAGGGGTGGATAGATTAAAGTACAGTTGGACAAGGTAACAGGTAGAAGTAAAGTAGAGGACTGAGGATAGATAGGATTAATAGGGCAAGAAGAAATGGGTGGAGGGAAATATGCCACATGTGATTATAACTTAGAATGTGAATGGGATAGATTTACCCATAAAACAGAAACAGCTAGCAGAATGCATTAAAAATCTGAATTCAACAATATTTTTGCTTTTAGGAAACACAATAAAAATGAGAAATATACAGAGATAAAATAAAGGAGTGGAATAGAATTTATTATGTAAAAAACAGGGATAATAATCATGATACATAAAGTTAAAATCAAAATAAATTTAATTAAAAGAGAAAAACAGAGAAACTACACTATGTATCACCAATATTACTCATTATTGTTTTAGACTACTTAAAATAGCTAGACAGGATAAAATATCTGTTATCTCTGTTAAAAGACACAGAAACTATGTGAACAAACAAAATAGTGTTTATACAAATAAAATCAGATTCAAATAATAGGAGAAAAATACATTGTTCATGGGTAGGTAAAAGTCAATATAGTTTTAGAAAATTACTATTTTACCTAACTAATGTATTTATTCAATGTCATCCCAATTAAATTATTTCAAAATTATTTTGCTAAGTTAGAAACAGTAACAGCAAAATTTATTTGGAAGAACAAAAAGTCAAGAATTTCAAAGAAACTAAGGGGAGAAATGTAAAGGAAGGATATTCAGCAGTACCAGACCTTAAACTTTATTATAAGATGAGTGCATTTTCGAAGTATAACATGGATAATTTTGATTATCTTAAATTAAAATTCTCTTGTATAAATAAAACCAATGTAGCCAAAATTCAAAGGAAAGCAGAAAATTGGGGTTGGGGGGAGGGGAACTTTCATATACAACCTCTTGTATACAAGATGAATGTGACAAATGAATATGATGTGATATAAGAAATGATGAACTGATTGATTTAGAAAAACAAAGATTTGGATCTATGAAGGAAGATGCTCACTAAAATACTAAGAGAAAGAATTAACAAATAGAAATACATATAATATGGTCTTACAATTTATTTACACGTCTATATAAGTGGTTTATAGATATGCATGTATATGAATTTACATTTAATTGTAGCCTTCTCTGCAATGGAGAGAGAAAAAAATAAAATAAAAAGTACATGGCAGGGAATAAAAGAAAACTAGAAGGAAGTACAGAAAAGCTTAATTGCTTTGAAAGTAATGTGTAGAATTTAATCATCGTTTTTTGAGAAATGGAAATTATTTATTTTACATTGAATCCTCTCTTATGTTTTGCTATAAACATGAAAATGTTTTGACTTTTTCTTTTCTCATTTTGTACTTAAATTTAAAATGAACTTTTAACTTTTCAAAAAAATTTTAAAACTTGTGTATCTTTTTAGGAGAAGATAATACATAGGAACAACTTTATCATTATTGGAACAATTAGAAGAAGTCTATATAAAGAGAGGGCATAATATTGGTATTATAAAAAAAATCAAAAGGTAATAAAAGGAATATACTGGGATAAGAGGAAAGGAAAGATAGAATGGGGAAATTTTTTGCACATAAGGAAGAGCTTTTACAATGGAGGGGAAAATGGCAGAGGACAATGCTTAGACCTCATTTTTATTGATTCAAAGAAGGAAGAACATATAGACACACTTAATTGACTGTAAGAATCTATATTACCCAATAGAGAAACAGAAGGAAAGGGGATAAGAGAAAACTAAAGGGGAAGTAATAAAAGAGACAGATTGCTATGATCAGATACAAAACAAACTTTTGAGGATAGGAGAAGGAGAGAGAGACAGAGACAGAGAGACAGAGAAGAAACATAAGAAAACAGGAGTGAGAACTGGGAGATGACTTTACACAGTGACAGTGTAATATCATTACAATGTATGTATGTAAATGTAATAGTATGTAATTGTGATTAACTGTGAAAGACTTGGAGCAGCTAGGTGGCAGAGTAGATAGAGCACGATCCCTGAAGTCAGGAGGACCTGAGTTCAAATCAAATCTCAGACACTTAATACTGCCTAGCTGTGTTGGCTCTGGGCAAATCACTTAACTCCAATTGCCTCAGGGAAAAAAAGACAGGTGTACTGCTCGGTACAATAATCCAAGACAATTCTAAAGAAATCATGATGAAAGGAAATGCTATCAACTTCCAGAGAGAATTGATTAACTCTGCATACAAATTGAAGTATAATTTTCTCACTTTCTTTATTTTACTTGATCTTAAAAAATATTATTAACAGAAATATTTTGCACAATTTCCCATGTATAATTGATAGCATATCATAAAAGAGGAAAAAGGACCCACATGTGCAAAAATGTTTGCCGCAGCTCTTTTTGTGGTGATTAGGAATTAGAAATTGAGTGGATGCCCATCAATTGAGAGATGACTAAATAAGTAATGCTATTGTAACAGAATATTGTTGCTCTATAAGAAATGATGAACAGGCTGATTTAAAAAAAAGTCTGGGAAGACTTACCTGAACTGATACTGAGTGACTAGAATGAGGATAACATTGTACATGGTAACATCAAGATTATGTGATGATCAACTATTATAGACTTAGACCTTCTCAGCAATACAGTGATCAAAGAAAATTCCAATATATTTGGGATGGAAAATGCCATCCACATCCAAAGAAATAACTATGGAGACTGAATGCAGATTGAAGCATATTATTCTCACCTTGTTTTAGTTGTTTACTTTTTTCTCGTGGTTTTCCCTTTTGCTCTGATTTTTCTTTCACAACATGATTAATATGGAAATAGATTTTAAAGTACATGTCTTGGGGAGGGGAGAATGTAAGGAAAGGAGGTAGAAAAAAAAATTGGAACTCAAAATCTTACAAAAATGAATGTTGAATATTATCTTTATATGTAATTGGAAAAATAAAATACTATTGAGGAAAAAAAGAAAGAAAATTTGGAACAGCAACAAAAAAATAATATCTTTTCTCTTGCCTTCTCAGTGGGTGAGGTAGAGGTGATAGAGAGTATTTAGCACACAAAATTTAAAAAAAAAACAATGTTAAAATAAATAATACATCTTTTTAAAATAAATTTTAAATATACTCCCCATACACTCACAAATAAGATAAGATAAAGATCTCCAGCACTATTCTTTCAATGACATAACATACAGGGGAGTTGGAGTCAAGGAAGGCTTCATGGAGGAGGTAAAACTGGAACTACACCTTGAAGGATAAGTAGAATTTAGCTGAGGGAAAAACCCTCAATGTCCTCATCTGAAAAAATGAAGGAGCTGAGAAAGATGTTCTTTAAGTTTCCTTGCAATATTTAAGTCTACTCTCATGTTCCCTGTTCTTCTGGGAGTTCACAGAACAATAATTAGAAGACAACAATAAAGCTTTCCTTGAGAAATTTCTCTACCTGTCATATTCTGCCTACTCCAGGTCCCCCATAAAAAAGGAGACACAAAAGAGGCTAGAAAAAGAAGAGTTTCTTCCACATCCTTCCTTCCACTACCATCCAGAATTAAATTCTACCTATCCATTTTAGCCTACTAGAAATCTTTTCCTGGTACCTCCAGCGCTGGTACTCTTTCCACTATGCCACCTAACTGCCCTACCTGATTCCCTTTACATACATACACACCACACACACACACACACACACACACACACACACACACACACACAAAGAGAGAGAGAGAGAGAGAGCGCCTTGGCACTCCCACAACATTTGTTTTGAGCATCTTTGACACATTTATCAAATATTATTTTGGAATCGTTATCTAGGTATGTTTCATATTTTTTCACTTCAGTTGTAGGTTCATGAGAGCAGTAATATGTCTTCTCAAACCTTTATATCTTTATAAGAGGAAGCATAGCTTTGCACACACATTATGTGTAGAATAATACTTAAATTCAGTAAAGAAAAATCCCAGAAAAGAAGGTTTGGACATGAAAAAGAAAATATTATAAAAATGTAAACCTTGTTATTTGTATTTAAATATTCAGATGGATCTTTGCTTCCTTATCAGTTCCCTCCAATGAATCAGATTGAAATCCATGCAGTCTGCCCATGTGGAATGACTCTTATAATACTCTAATCCCTAGGGGAATACCCTGGAGGCCTCTAACCAACAGAGTTGCTGGGAGCTTTTCCACAAGTTCTCCAGACATTTCAAGGCTATTAGTATAACCTTCTAGATAAGCTGCCTGTCATCCTTCATTCTTGCTATATGACCAGTCACTGTATCTCCAGTGATGCAATTCCTTGAAGAAGTTGTTTATTTCTTTGAAATTCCTCATTGGTTTATTGATGCAGTCTGCTCTTACCCATCATGTACTTCTCCATTGACCTCTATATGATGCATATCTTTATTGCATTATTATTGTTTTACTTCATATTTGTTTATTATGGTTAAAACCCTCTATAACATGGCATGTTCTCCTTTGTTTCCTTCTAATATTTCCCACAAATGCTGAGGTTTTTTTTTCTTTTCTCCTCTTAAAGATTTATATTGCACTTGAATCCACTTGAATTAACATGTTTGGTCAGATGAAGAATGGAACCCACAATATGATTTGCTTCAAGCCCCACCTTACTCATGAAAAAGAGCCCAGATTCCACCCTTGACTCACTGTTTGTTTTTAGGTAAATCACTGTCCTTTTTTTGGCCTCAATTTCCTTAATCTGTAAAATGGGGTTAGTAACTTTTATTCTGACATCTTCATAGGGCACACATTGAGGATCAAATGAGATAACATGTGAAAAAAGCACTGAGAATGCAATGCACAGAATCTATCATAAAATAACATATCAGTGCTAAAAGATCACTTAATCCAACCCCTTTATTTTACAGATAAGGAAAATGCAGCCTAGAGGTAGGAAGTGACTTACCAAGATTTCACAGTGTATGGGTGACAGAGACAAGGTTATAACTCAATTCTACCAATCTACTGTATTATGGGAGGGACTATTATTAATTTCTTTTAAGGTTCAGGAAAAAAAAGGTGAGTATGATGATCCTCCCTTTGGGAGCATGTTCCCTGCCCAGACGGTGTGGTAATAAGCTCTCCCTTTGTACCCAGCAGTGCTAAGGATAGTCTCAAGAACTTATAGGACTACATATGGAGAAACAACCCCACCCCCAAATACTAATTAACCCAAGAAAAATCTCCCACACTATCTGGGCCCATGGATGATTTCATCATTATCAGAGTTAATATTTACCTAGTGCTTTAAGTTTTTAAAAGCACTACATTATCTCATCATCATGGCCTGACCTTAAGCAGAAATAATTATAATAATAGCTTTCATTTATAGAAAGTTAAGGCAACAAGTACTTTTTATAGTATTTTACTTTTCAAAACAAAAACAAAAAGTTTTCAACATCCACCCCTACAAAACCCCGTGATCCAAATCTCTCCCTCCTTCCCTCTCCCTCCCTCTCTCTCTCTCTCTCTCTCTCTCTCTCTCTC
>JAJPUD010020556.1:0-24490 GCA_023553655.1 Myrmecobius fasciatus | reverse complement strand
TATCATTCTTTATGCCTAGATCATGAATCCATTTTGACCTTATCTTGGTATATGGTGTTAGGTGTGGGTCAATGCCTAATTTCTTCCAGACTAGTTTCTAATTATCCCAGCAGTTTTTGTCAAAGAGTGAGTTTTTATCCCAAAAAATGGGGTCTTTGGGTTTATCAAACACTAGATTACAATTGTCATTGAGTATTTTGTCCTGTGAACCTAACCTATTCCACTGATCCACTACTCTGTTTCTTATCCAGTACCAAATGGTTTTGGTGACCACTGCTTTATAATATAGTTTTAGATCTGGTACAGCTAGGCCACCCTCATTTGCATTTTTTTTCATTAATTCCCTTGAAATTCTTGACCTTTTGTTTTTCCAGATGAATTTTGTTGTTATTTTTTCTAGGTCAGTTAAATAATCTCTTGGGAGTTTGATTGGTATAGCACTAAATAGATAGATTAGTTTAGGTAGTATTGCCATCTTTATTATATTCGCTCGACCTATCCAAGAGCACTTGATGTTTTTCCAATTGTTTAGATCTGACTTTATTTGTGTGGAGAGTGTTTTGTAGTTTTGCTCATAGAGATCCTGACTTTCCCTTGGCAGATATATTCCCAAATATTTTATACTATCGATAGTTATTTTGAATGGAATTTCTCTTTGTATCTCTTGCTGTTGCATTTTGTTGGTGATGTATAAAAATGCTGATGATTTATGTGGATTTATTTTGTATCCTGGAACTTTGCTAAAGTTGTGGATTAATTCTAATAGTTTTTTAGTTGATTCTCTAGGGTTCTCTAAGTAGACCATCATATCATCTGCAAAGAGTGATAATTTGGTTTCCTCATGACCTACTCTAATTCCTTTAATCTCTTTTTCTTGTCTTATTGCCAAGGCTAGCATTTCTAATACAATATTGAACAGTAATGGTGATAGTGGACAACCTTGTTTCACCCCTGATCTTATTGGGAATGGTTCCAGTTTATCACCATTACATATGATGCGAGCTGATGGTTTTAAATAGATGCTACCGACTATTTTAAGGAAAAGTCCATTAATTCCTATACTCTCTAATGTTTTTAATAGGAATGGATGTTGAATTTTATCAAATGCTTTTTCTGCATCTATTGAGATTATCATATGGTTTTTGTTAGTTTGGTTATTAATATAGTCAATTATGTTAATAGTTTTCCTAATATTGAACCATCCCTGCATTCCTGGTATAAATCCTACTTGGTCATGGTGTATTATTCTAGGAATGATTTTCTGTAATCTCTTTGCTAATATTTTATTTAAGATTTTTGCATCAATATTCATTAAGGAGATTGGTCTATAATTTTCTTTCTCTGTTTTTGTTTTACCTGGTTTAGGTATCAGTACCATGTCTGTATCATAAAAAGAGTTTGGTAGGAGTCTTTCATTCCCTATTTTTTCAAATAGTTTATATAATATTGGAGTTAACTGTTTTTTAAATGTTTGGTAGAATTCACATGTAAATCCATCTGGTCCTGGGGATTTTTTCTTAGGGAGTTGATTAATGACTTGTTCTATTTCTTTTTCTGAAATGGGACTATTTAAGTAATTTATTTCCTCTTCCGTTAATCTGGGAAATCTATATTTTTGTAGATATTTCTCTATTTCACTTAGGTTATCAAATTTATTGGCATACAGTTGGGCAAAGTAACTCCTGATTATTGCTCTAATTTCCTCTTCATTGGTGGAAAGTTCTCCCTTTTCATTTTTGAGACTAACAATTTGATTTTCCTCTTTCCTTTTTCTAATTAAATTAACTAAAGGTTTGTCTATTTTGTTGGTTTTTTCATAAAACCAACTTTTAGTTTTATTTATTAATTCAATAGTTTTTTTTTACTTTCAATTTTACTAATCTCTCCTTTTATTTTTAGGATTTCAAGTTTGGTATTTCATTGGGGGTTTTTAATTTGCTCTTTCTCTAGCTTTTTTAGTTGCAAGCTCAATTCATTGATTTTCTCTTTTTCTATTTTATGAAAATAAGCATCTAGAGATATAAAATTTCCCCTTATTGCCGCTTTGGCTGTATCCCACAAATTTTGGTATGTTGTCTCATTATTGTCATTCTCTTGGATGAAATTAGTAATTGTGTCTTTAATTTGCTGTTTCACCCATTCATTCTTTAGGATAAAATTATTTAGTTTCCAATTGCTTTTTGGTCTATTTTCTCCTGGTCTTATATTGCATGTGATTTTTATTCCGTCATGATCTGAAAAAAATGAATTTATTATTTCCGCCTTCCTGCATTTGATTTTGAGGTTTTTGTGTTCTAACACATGGTCAATTTTTGTATAAGTTCCATGGACTGCTGAGAAAAAAGTAAACTCCTTTCTGTCTCCATTTAATTTCCTCCAAAGATCTATCATACCTAACTTTTCTAACTTTTTGTTTACCTCCTTAACTTCTTTCTTATTTATTTTGTGGTTTGATTTATCAAGTTCTGAGAGAGGGAGGTTGAGATCCCCCACTATTATAGTTTTGCTGTCTATTTCTTCTTGCATCTCTCTGAACCTTTCCTCTACGAATTTCCATGCTATACCACTTGGTGCATATATGTTTAGTATTGATATTGCTTCATAATCTATGGTACCCTTTAGGAAGATATAATTTCCTTCTTTGTCTCTTTTAATGAAGTCTATCTTTGCTTTTACTTGGTCTGAGATCAGGATTCCTACCCCTGCTTTTTTTTGTTCACCTGAAGCATAATAGATTCTGCTCCAGCCTTTTACCTTCACACTCTTTGTATCTCTATGTTTTAGATGTGTTTCTTGTATACAACATATTGTTGGATTCTGGTTTTTAATCCAATCTGCTATCTGCTTCTGCTTTAAGGGAGAGTTCATTCCATTCACATTCACAGTTAAAATAACTAATTCTGTATTTCCGGCCATCTTCCTGACTTCCTTCCGGGGGTGGCGCCATTGTGGCGGAGATCAGACAAGAGTCTCTGTAACCTCCTCTAACCTCCCCTCAAACCAACAACATATGAAGCCTCTAGACTGATTCTGAAGCAAAAAAATCCACAATATCTGGAGAACAACACGATTCTAGAAGAAGATATTCTGGAAGAACCTCAAAACAGGTCTGTTTTAATTGGGCAGGGGGGTGGTCTGCTGAACCCAGACTGCAGCACAGGGAGACCGGGGCAGGGAGCTGGAGCAGGGAGCTGGAACAGGAGTCGAAACAGGAGTGGGAGTGTTGTGCTTAACAAGCTTTCAATGGAAAATACAATCCATATTCAGACTTAGAATTATGGAGACTGAATGGAAATCAAGACATATTATGTGTTGATATTTTTTTCTTCTGTTTTTTTTTTGTTTGTTTAACTCTTGTGGTTTTTCCCCTTTTATCCTGCTTTTTCTTTCTCAACATGATTCACAAGGAAATATGGAAAAGAAAAAAAAAAAGGAAAGTACCTGTGTATCAAAAAAAATATTGTTTTTTTTATATTGATCTGAGAGAAAATTCTTTTTAAAGCTATAAACATTTTGCCATGTAGGAAAATATAGTTGGACCCTATTGCAATATTTTTTTGCTTTCCCTTTCTTCTTTCTTTTTTTATCTTTTTATGTTTCCTTTGAGTCTTGTATTGAGCTTTTTTTTTAATTCAGCTCTGCTCCATTATAATTAGGAATAATTAAAATTTCATAGTCCTTTATTTCATTAAATATTCATTTCTTCCCTGAAAGATTACATTCTATTTTTTCTGGTAAATGATTCCTGGTTGCAATCCTGAATCCTTTGCTTCCTTGTATATTATTTTCTGGTATATTATTTCCCAAGCCCTTCAGTAATTTAATGTGGAAGCTAGCAAATCCTGTGTAATAATGATTATATTTCCATAATATTTGAATTATTTCTTTTCGGCTGCTTGCAACACTTTCTTTTTTATCTGTAAGCTCTGAAATCTGGCTATGATATTCCTGGGAGTTTTCATACTGTTATCTTGTTATCTCTTTCAAATGATGATCAATGGATTCTTTCAGTCTCTATTTTGCCTTCTGGTTCTAACATATTAGATCAGAGTTGTTGTTGTTGTAATTTTGCTTTGTTCATTTTTATTTTCTTTTGTTTTTGTTCATAGCTTTAAGGCAATCCACAATTTTTATATTATCTTTCCTGTACCTATTTTTTACATCAGTTTTTTCATCAGAAAGAAGTTTCAAATTCTTTCCTATTTTTCTTTTTTGATTTTGTATTATTGTATCTTGATATGTCATAGGACCATGAGTTTCCACTTGTTTAATTCTAATTTTCAGAAATTATTTTCTTCACTGAGTGTGGGATGCTGATTAATGAAAGCTACACTATTGGGGTGAAACTCATTCCAAGGGAGGAGAGAGTGAAAGCTATTACAAAGGCATTGTTCCTAATAAATAAACCATATGTGTGTATGTGTGTATGTGTCTGTCAATCTGTCTGTATGTGTGTGAACTGACTCATCCTACTCAGACCACAGCTTTATAAGTTCCTTATTGGTTGAAGGACAAAATGAGCCTGTATAACCAGATGCAGGCGTTAGCAAGACATAACAGGGACACTATGACCAGAATATAACCTTCACTGTATAAATCATAAAACCTTGGATGTCTAGACACTCAACAAACAATGCTGGCATTACTTCCAAGCATTGGGACCCAAACCCCAAATTACAATTTCTTGCTAAGAGAATGAAAATACACAATGATATCTATAATTGCCATAGGAGTTTTTTCAGGTATCCATTGAATCAACTAGCTAGTACCCCAGACCACATGGTAAAGATTGGAGATTCAATGAATTGTGTGGCAGTTGTCCCCAGACAGCATCTGTGTAAGCAACCCATTTTCATTATTAAAACACTTAAATAATCACAATGGAGCTCCCTGCCTCTCTCTTCCTTACAATTAGTGAGGTGAGGGATTTGATTAGGGTGAGGGAAGAGGTTCAGAGTTAACTTGGTTAGGGAATTTCAGATGCTAAAGTGATTTTTTGTACTTCCATTTCCAATTGGCCAATTCTATTACCAGGCAACTATTTTTCTTGCTAAATCTTTGGTTATCTTTTCTTATGCTACTGACTCTTTTTTTAATGATTATTTTGCATTACTCTCATTTTTCTCCAGTTTTTTGTCTACTTCTCTAATTTGCTTTTTACAATTTTTTAAGCTCTTTCAGTAATTCTTTTCAGCCTGAGTCCAAATGATAGCAAATGAAAAAAAAAATTCTCACTACCAAAGTCCTTGGCATTAAAAAAATTTTCAACATCAAAAAAGGAAATGGTATATCAATTTAAAAAAACCACTATTTTAGAAAATATATTTCTATGTATTTTGCCACCATTCTTTAAAGATCATGGACATTTTCACCTAACTCAAAACCTTAAAACCCTTATATATATTCTTTTATCTGAGAAATGATCCTCAAGGGAGGAGGTTTTTCTAGCTTTATCTGCAGAGCTTTATCACAATGTTTTGCACATGGTACTTCATAATTTTTAATTCATTATTTTTCCCCACGCCTGCCTTTATAATTCTTTTGCCCTCAAAATAAACCCCTTGAACAGAGACTGCTTAATTCTTTATATTTGTATTTTCAGGGCCTTGATCATTTATTTTGTGCTTGATACATGCTTGCTGATTAAGTAATTCATCAAAACTGGAATATGTCACATCTGAGACCAGTCAAATTATTTTGCAGTTTGGTTGAGGTGAAAGGTTTATGACCTCTTGAAAAAAATTCAATCAATAAAAAACTTCCGTTCTGTTTCTGCACTGTCACACTAATAAAAAAAAAAAAAAAAAAAAAAAAAAAAAAAAACTAGGAACTCAAAAACAAATGGGATTCTCTGAAACTTGCAAAAGTGAAATGTCAGATAACTTCAATTGTTTCATCTTGTGTGATACTCATTCTGGTGATTGCTAGTTTCCTTAATGGGGCTTACCTCATTAAATTCAACCCAGCAACATAATATTAATAATAATTTGCACTTCACCCAAGGACATAAGAATGATTTGCAATATTAATTAAGCCTTAAAGCATTCCCATAGGATAAGTCAACACATTACTATTCATTGCCCCAAACCAGGCTAATTAAGACTCTTTGGTTTAGTTAAAGAAAGGCTCCGTCTCTTACAGACATATGTCTAGTCACTGATCCCCTGAACACCAGTCTTTCTTGAAATTAGAGAAATTATTTTTCTGTTCTGCACATAGTGTCACATCATTTTCCCCATTTTAGACATACCTATTTCCTGTTTTCTTTATGTATTTTAAAAGAATCATACTGACAAATTAGATAGAAATACCATTTCCTTGTCTTTCAAATTTACATACAATATTCCATATGGCATCCTTCAAGTACACATCTGACCCTGCATTCTGCTTCTCAAGAAGCTTCAATAATTTCCTAGTTCCTTTATGATAAAATGCAAAGATCTATGTTTTAGAAGTTAGTATTAGCATTTAAAGTGCTTTGCACTTGGGATATACTCTAACACATATTACTCACCCATCTTCCTTCTACATTCTGGGCAATTAATTTTACTTCTCTTTCCCTGAAATGTACCTCACATCATTTTATTTTCTTCCTTGTTAGGTCCACAAAACTTGTTCCTCATGCCTGTATTATTTTCTCTCCTCACTGACTTTTCATAGGCTTGTTGGTTTCTGTCAAATCACAAAACAGGTGACATTTCCTAAAATAACTTTAAAGATTCAAGATGTCATTACTTTCTTCTCCCAATGACTACCCACAATGGCTATTGTTGTTTCTTAGCTTGTGTTTTGTATTTCCTTATCTTTGTACATGTCGCTCCTTCCATCATCAATAAATCCTCCAGTAGAATGTCAGCTCCTTGAGGACAGCACTGTTTAACAGTTGTTTAGGGATCCTTAGATAGTACTACTACAGAACTGCTAGATGGACAGTAGAAACTCATCAAAATCTAATTGAAATGACCTGAAGTTTAAGAAGCAGGGAAATGTAACTTTCCTTCTCATTCTTCAACAAATGATGTGCCCAGGTTTTTAAAATTCTGTCAAAGCTAAATGTGTTTCTTTTTGGAGAAGCCAATAACAAGATATTAGATATTTCAAAAAGCCCTACAATCCCCTAATTACCCATAAATTAATGAAGATATTTCTGAAATGACAATTTTCAGTTTTGGCCTGTTTTCAGGGCACTTTAATACATTCCCCTTTTAATTGGATCTCTATCAAGGGTCTCTCTACACTTATCCATCCTCCCCAATTACCAAAATAATTTTCTAAAAGCACAGATTTGACAAGCTTTCCTATTCACCTCCATTCAGAAAACTCTAATGTTTCCAATAAGTATAAAAATCACAGCTCAAATTTTAAAATATTTTAGGCATTGGCCTAACCCTTTCCCATTTTTATTTTATTTCTTTACTCTTTGAACAAATTACTCCTCACCTTCTAATCTATTTTTTTTCCCAAAAGGACCTATTTGCTATTCTTCATAAACTATGTTTATATCTCATCTCCATGCTCTGGACTTGGCTTTCCCCAATGTAATATTCTTTCTTGCAATCTTACTCATAGATTCTGTGGTCACATTTAAGATCAAATCCAAATACTCTCTCTTTTAAGAGGGATTTTCTGCAATTTCCATTACTCTGAATGTATTTATATGGATTGATTTTTTATGTGTTGTTTCTCTCATAAGATTGTAAACTCCTTGAGAACGACTGTTTTGCTCTTAATTTTTATTGCCAGCATACAATGTTTAGAACCTAATGTGGAGTTTTTAATATATGCTTATTAGTTGAATGATTATGCTCATATGTGTTTTTATGTTTCATCCAATCTGGATCCTTTTCTAGGCCTGTCATGTATTAATACCCTCCATACATTTTACATTCTGTGGAAACATAATTTCTTAGTCTTAATGTTCCCCATACTTGAAGATCTATTACCCATTCCCATTACCTTTGGATAAGTTACTTGTCAGACATATAAAGAAGGCACAATCTAAACATATCTTAATTAACTTCCAAGAATATAATTGTGATTTCACCTTTCTAATCCCCAGCTATTCATTTTTGCAGTGAAATAACTTAGTGTTTATTCTGTATACATCATGCGTTTCCTTTTCAATGGATGTGATGTTTTTTTTTTTTTCCCTTTAGAACTCAACATATTTGATAAGGAATACTTAATTTTTTGTCTTCATGAACTGAATGACCTTTATATATCTTTACTACTGCACCAGGTATATTATGGATTTAGTAAATGCCTGTTAATTTTGATGTTGTTGTTGTTGTTATTGTTATTGCCATTGTTCTGTTAGTTTATGAGCTCCTGAGGCCAGCTTCTCATTGGTAATCTCAAATTTGTATCTCCCCAATGTCCTAGCAGAGTTCTTAGCATATATGATATTATAGTTTCCTTGAAAGTAGAGATTGTCCTTTGCCTCTTTTTGTATCCTAAACAACTGACATAGTGCCTGGTACATAGTGGGTGCTTATAAATGTTTATTGATTGTTTGATATTTATTCCTATTAAAATTAAGTATTACATGTAATGAACAGAAACTTCAGTCAAAAAACTAAAGCTAAAAGGAAACCAAGAAAATATCAAATCCAAGTTTTAGAGCCTTTATATTCTAGGAGTGGAAACTGCAATTAGGAAAGGGGAAGGGACTTTTCCAAGGTCACACAGATTACTGTGTTACAGAGCAGGAATTTAACAAAGGTCCCTATGAGTACAAATGCAGTATTCTTTTCTCAAGCACTAAGTTGGTCCTTGTGAAATCTCAAATGGGAATCATTTGCAAAATTGACATTACTAAATGAAGAAGCTGTATCTACATTTAGATCTATATGTGTGTGAGTATGTGTATATAATTACTATGGAAGTGGTTTACAGTTTTCTCATTCTCTCACTGCATCTTGCTAAGCAAAAAATAACTTACTATTTCCCCCTACCTCCTGTATAAACCAAAAGTAAGGTTCAGAATATTCATCACAAGACTTTTATTCACATCATAATTTTGGATTTTATAGAATTATAGGTTAATGTTAATAACAATTTATATGACATGTAAAGTATTATTTTCATTAAAGGTTATTGATGAACATTTGAAAAAAATAACCTCCCATAATATATTGGTACAATTGTAGAGTAGTAATGAAATAACTCATTGATCAAAGACAATTTCCAAGGAAAAGTAGCTCTAGGGACTGAACTAAGGTACCATCCTGGAAAGCTTTTTTTTTTTAATTTATTTTTTTTATTAAAGCTTTTTATTTGTGTAACATATATATGGGTAGTTCCCCAGCATTGATCTTTACAAAGCTTTCCATTACAACTTTTACCCCCAGCCCTCTCCTCTCCCCTAGATGGCAGGAAGTCCACTACATGTTAACAATGTTGAAATACTTGACAATTTGTGCAAGAAAAATCCTATCTACAAGAAAAAAAAAAAGAAAATCATAGAAAGGAAACACAATGCAAGCAAACCTCAATAGAGAACATGAAAATGTTATGTTGTGGTCCATATTTCATATCTCTCTCTCGGTGTATATGGTTTTCTTCAGTGAACAATTGGAACTGGTTGGAGACAATTCTTTGTTGCAGAGAGCCATGTCCATCAGAATTGATCATCATGTAATATTGTTGTTGCTGTGTATAATGATCTCCTGGTTCTGCTCGTTTCACTCAGCATTAGTTCATGCAAGTCTCTCCAGTCCTCTCTGAAATCATCCTGCTGGTCATTTCTTACAGAGCATTAATATTCCATAATATTCATAGACCAGAATTTATTCAGCCACTCTCCAATTGACGGGCATCCCTTCAGTTTCCAGTTTCTAGCCACTACAGAAAGGGGAAAGCTTTTTAAGTTGAGTTTGACTTCAGTTTTCTTAGAAACTATATTAAACTGAGTATAACACAGGTTCTAAATCTAAAACCAGACGAAGCAGTGGCAGGGAACTAATATATTCATTTTTTGCTTTCTTTATAGGTTTTGTATCCAGCATATATAGCTAGGTGTTCTGGGGTTCTATTAATGTGAAAATTCAGTCCAAGTCTCATGATCACATCTTCCTTTATCTGGTGATTCAGGAATAGTTGGACTTCTCAAGTAATCACTTTTCTAATCTTTGTGGCAGACAAATGATTTAATAAAACAAACAAAAAAAAACTTAGAGAACACTTTGCCTTGTAAGCAATTTTAAATAGCCATAAAAGTCAATAATATTTAAATTTCTTTTAGCTCAGATTACTGGTGGACTGGAATGATTCTCATCAAATTTTTTCAAAACTCCATAGAAAATAAGGACCATTTAGGGTTTTTAAATTTACCTTTCAATTCCATTTTTCCTTCAACAACTATAAAAAAACTATATAAGAAAATAAATATTCAGTTCTCAAAAACAGTTATATAATGATATCTATCTCCTATATCATACTTATATCAATTTATATATAATAGATATTTTCCAAGGTTCTGTTGTGTGCTCAGTAGATTAAAGTAGCAAACTGAAAACCCATATTTCAGGTACTGCTGGTAGAAAAAATGATGGAATCAAAACCATTCAGAGATCTAATAACCAATGACTAATACACAATTGTCTGTGCAAATATTTTTCTCCTCTTCATAAATCCAATATCATTTCATTTTTTGATACATCACCTACATAATATTTTATTTTATTTTTAAGATATTTTTTTTATTTTCAAGATATATGCAGATAGTTTTCAACATTGGCCCTTGCAAAACTTTATGGTCCAAATTTTTCTTCCTTCTTTTCCCTACCCCAACTCTTTTTTTTTAAATTTTTAAAGCTTTTTATTTTCATAACACATGTATGGGTAGTTCTTCAATATTGATTCTTACAAAGCTTTCCTTTACAAACTTTCCCCCAGTCCCCTCCTCTCCCCTAGATGGCAGGAAGTCTACTACATGTTAATTATATTAAAATACTTGACAAGTCGAATATATGTATACATATTTCCATACTTATCTTGCTGTGCACAGAAAAATCGTATCTACATGAACAAAAAAAATCAGAGAAAGGAAACACAATGCAAGCAAACATCAATATAGAGCATGAAAATGTTACGTTGTGGTCCATATTTCATATCCCTCTCTCTGGGTGTATATGGCTTTCTTCACTGAACAATTGGAACTGGTTTGAGACATTTCTTTGTTGCAGAGAGCCACGTCCATCAGAATTGATCATCATGTAATATTGTTGTTGCTGTGTATAACGATTTCCTGGTTCTGCTGATTTCACTCAGCATCAGTTCATACAAGTCTCTCCAGACCTCTCTGAAATTGTCCTGCTGGTCGTTTCTTACAGAACAAAAATATTCCATAACATTCATATACCACAATTTATTCAGCCACTCTCCAATTGATGGGCATCCCTTCAGTTTCCAGTTTCTAGCCACTATGGAAAGAGCTGCCACAAACATGCTTGCACATGTGGGACCCTTTCCCTCCTTTAAGATCTCTTTGGGATATAAGCCCAATAGAAACATTGCTGGGTCAAAAGGTATGCACTGTTTGATAACTTTTTGAGCATAGCTCCAAATTGCTCTCCAGAATGGTTGGATCCGTTCACAGTTCCACCAACAATGCATCAGTGTTCCAGCTTTCCCACATCCCCTCCAACATTCATCATTGTCTTTTCCTGTCATTTTAGCCAATCTGACAGATGTGTAGTGGTACCTCAGAGTTGTCTTAATTTGCATTTCTCTGATCAATAGTGATTTGGAGCAACTTTTCATATGACTAGAGATGGTTTTAATTTCATCATCTGAAAATTGTCTGTTCATATTCCTTGGCCATTAATCTATTGGAGATTGGCTTCAATTCTTATAAATATGAGACTATTCTCCATATATTTTAGAAATGAGGCTTTTATCAGAACCATTAAATGTGAAGATGATTTCCCAATTTGATGCTTACTTTCTAATCTTGTCTGCATTAGTTTTGTTTGTACAGAAACTTTTTCACTTAATATAGTCAAAATTATCTATCTGGTGTTCAATTAAGAGTTCCAGATCTTCTTTGGACATAAATTTATTCCATCTCCACAGAGCTGAGAGGTAAACTATCCTATGTTCCTCTAATTTTCTTACAATATCACTCTTTATATCTAGATCATGAACCCATTTAGATCTTATCTTATATGTGGGGTTAGGTGTGGTTCAAGCCCTAGTTTCTTCCACACTAGTTTCCAATTTTCTCAGCAGTTTTTGACAAATAGTGAGTACTTATCCCAATAGCTTACCCCAACTCTGACACAGCAAATAATCCAAGGAATGTTAAAGATGTACAATTCTCCCACATATACATTTCCACATTTATCATGCTGAACAAGAAAAATCAAAAAGAGAAAAAAATGAGTAAAAAGAAAAAAAAAGTGAAAAAATATATTGTTATCCACATTCAGTCCCTAGAGTCCTCTCTCAGATGCCTATGGCACTTCCTATCATAAGTCTTTTAGAAACACCTCATAGTTGAAAAGAGCCTTGTCAATCAGAATTTTTCATCACATAATATTGATATTATTGTGCATAATGTTCTCTTGGTTCTACTCAGTTCATCTCTTCAAGCCTTTCTGAAATCATCCTCCTGATAATTTTATACAAGAATAAATAACCTTCAGATACCATAACTTCTTCAGCCATTCCCCAATTGATGAGCATCCCCTTAGTTTCCAGTTCCTTGACACTACAAAAAGGGCTGATATAAACATTTTTGCACATGTGAGTTCTTTCACATTTTTTTACAATCTCTCTGGGATACAAGCCCATAAAGATACTGCTGGATCAAAGGTTATGCAGAATTCTGTAGCTCTCTGGACATGTTTCTAAATTTCTCTTCAAAATGGTTGCATTAATTCACATCTAATTAGTTCCCAACAATGGATTAGTGTCCTAATTTTCCCACATTCCCTCCAAAATTTACAATATCTTTTCCGGTCATTTTAGCCAATCTGAACGGTATTGTGAAGTTGTCTTAATTTGGATTTCTCTAATCAATAGTGATTTAGAACATTTTTTTCATATCACTGGAAGTGTTTTTATTTCTTCATCTGAAAATTATTTATTCATAACTCATCAATCTATCAATTAGAGAATGGCTTATATTCTTTTCAATTTGAGCCAATTTTCTATATATTTTAGAATTGAGGCCTTTATCAGAATGCTTGGATGTAAAGATTTTTCCCGAGTTTTCTGCTCCCCTTCTAATCTTGTCTGAATTCAATTTGTCTGCACAAAAGTTTTTAAATTTAACATGATAAAAATTATCCATTTTGCATTTCATAACATACTCTAGTTCTTCTTTGGACATAAATTCCTTCCTCCTCATATGAAAGAAGTAGACTATCCTTTGATCTTCTAATTTGCTTATAGTATCACTCTTTATATATAAATCATGAGCCCATTTCAACCTTATCTTGTTATAGGATATTAGGTGTTGGTCAATGTTTAGTTTCTTCAATTTTCCAATTTTCCCATCAATTTTTCTCAAATAGTTTTCATCCCAAAATCTGAGATCTTTGGCTTTATCAAACATTGGATTATTATATTCAATGACTTTTGTGTCTTATGAATAAAATTTAGTCTATTCCAGTGATCAACTACTCTATTTCTTAGACAGTAACAAATGGTTTTGATGACCACTGCTTTTTAATATAGTTTTAGATCCGGTACAATTAGGTCACTATCATTTATATTTTTATTAATTCCATTGAAATTCTTGATCTTTTGTGCTTCCAGATGATCTTTGTTATTTTTTTTTCTATCTCTGTAAAGAAGGGTTTTTCATTTTTGTTTTTGTTTTTTGGCAGTTTGATTGGTATGTCACTGAACAACTACATTAATTTAGGTAGAATTTTCATTTCAATTATTTTAGCTGAGCCTACCCAAGAGAACTTAGTAGACTCCAATTTTTTTAGATATAACTTTATTTATGTGGAAAAAAGTTTTGTTAATTTGTTCATATAGTTCCTGATTTAGACTTGGCAGGTAGACTCCCAAATATTTTATATTAGATGAATTTATTTTAAATAGAATTTATTTTTATATCTCATTGCTGGACTTTGTTGGTAACTATAAAAATGCTCATTATTTATGTGGACTTATTTTGTATCCTGCAATTTGCTAAAGTTGCTAATTGTTATTAATAGAAGTTGATTTTTTAGGATTCTCTAAGTACACTAACACATATCATTTCTTAGTAGAAACAAAATTAAAGACCTAATTGCTATCTAGTTCAATCAATAAAATAAAACAAAATTCCCATCTAGAGAAAGATTGTTTTCTAGCCTGTGCTTGAATATATTTGGTAAAAGAAATTCTTGAAACAAATAATTTCTTTTTTAATAACTCAACTTGTTAGTAAGTCCTATATTTTGAAAGAAAACCTATATACCTCTAGCTTATACACATGATTTCTGTTTCTTCTACCCAGAATGCCTGATGACTCCAATACAACATTAATGTGAAAGCAATTTATAATCCTTGAAATCTTGTCTTTGACAAATAGTTCTAATTATTAAGACTATCAGGGGTGGAGCCAAGATGGCAGAGAGCAGATACATATCGTTCTGACCTCCCTTAAGCTTCCTTAAATCAGCAGCAGATTAAGTCTCTGAACTAGTTTTGGAGTGATAGAACCCACAAATATTTGACAGATTTCCAGAAGAAGAAACTTTGGAAAACTTCAGAAAAGGTCTGTTTCAGTTGGGTAAGGGGAGAGACTGTTGAGCCCAGACCACAGTGCAGGGAGGCCAGGACAATGAGGTGGTGCAGGGGGTCAGGATGTCAAGGTGTCCATGTACAAGGGAATCTTTTATGAGTTTCTTAAACTATTCTATCCTGGTTGCAAGTGGTCATTTAGCAGATTTGCTGCAAGATACCCAAAAGCAAATACAAAAGGCAAATTGTGAGCCACTGCACCTGGGAAGAATGCAGGACCTAGACTGGACTACTCAGCATTGGAAATCCGTCAGCAGCATTAGCCCTAGGGAATACTACGCCTGCTGTCACCCCTTTACCTTCTGAGCAGACCTCAAACTTTAAAAAGAAAAGTGAGCAAAAAAGCAGAAAGAACTCTGATCACAGACAGCTTTTATGGAGAAAGATACAAACATACTTCACACCTTGACGATCCTAAAGGCAAATTAGCTTCAGACGAAACCCCAAAGGCTTGTATGAGTGGTCCCCATTTCAAAAGACTCTCTTGGAAGAAATCAAAAGGGATCTTAAAAAATAGAAGAAAAATGGAGAAAGCAAATGAGATCTTTGCAGGAGGATATGGAAAAGGAAAACCAGAAATTATCTGAAGAAAACACTTTAAAAAATAAATTCGATGAAATGAAAAAAGTGTATAACTCATTACAAAATAGATATGAAAAAGATGCCAATTTGTTGAAAAAACAATTTGTGAAATGGAAAATAAACTGCAATGAACAAAACATCTCAATTGGCCAAATGCAAGAGGAGATAAAAAAGAAGAAAATAATTAACTAAAAATTAAAATTGAACAAATGGAAATCATGATTCAATGAGACTTCAAGAATCAGTCAAAGAAAATAATAAAAAAAGAGAACATAAAAGAAAATGTGAAATACCTCATTAGAAAAACAACCCAGAAAACAAATCTAAAGGAGACAATCTAAGAATTATTGGATTTCTGAAAATCACCATAAAAGAAAGAGCCTTCACATCATCTTTCAGGAAATCATTAAGGAAAACCACCTGGATGTCCTAGAACCAGAAGGTAAAATAGTCAGTGAAAGAAATCACTGATTACCTCCTGAAAAAGATCCCAAAATTAAAACTTCAAGGAACATCATAGATGAATTTCAGAATTATCAAATCAAAGAGAAAATAGTAGAAGCAGACCAGAAGGAAAAAAAACAAACAAACAAACATCAAGGAGCCACAATTAAGATTATCCAAGACCTAACAGCCTCCACTTCAAAAAATCAAAGGGCAGACCAGCTATATGGCCTTGCAGATAGAGTACCAGCCTACAAGTCAGTAAGACCTGAATTTAAAACTGGCCTCAGCCACTTAATTCTAGCTGTATGACACTGGGCAAATCACTTAACCCCTATTGTCACAGCAAAACCAAAACAAAACAAACAAACAAAAAATTAAGGGCATGGAATCTGATATTGCAAAAGGCAAAGGAACTTGGATTGCAGTTAAGAATCAACTATCCAACAAAATGAGCATCATCTTTCAGGGGAAAAGATGGACAATCAATGAAATAGGTGAATTTCATTTATTTCTGATGAAAAGACCAGAGGTGAATAGAAAATTCGATCTTTAAATACAAAACTCAAGAGAAGCCTAAAAAGGTAAAAAAAAAAAAAAAAAAAACCCCAAAACAAAAAAACTTTATTTTAAAAGGTAAAAAGCTTATATCCATATATAAAAGGATGATATGTATAATTCTTGAGATCTATACCTCTGTTATGGGTATACTTAGAAGTTGCATGTATAATTTGATTTTATTGTTATGATTAAAAAAAACTAGAGTAGGAAAGGACATTCTTTTTTTTAATTTTATTTTATTTGCAAAACATATGTATGGGTAATTTTTCAACATTAACCCTTACAAAGCTTTCTGTTACAAATTTTCCCCCCAACTCCCCACCCCTCCCCTAGATGGCAGGATATCCACTACATGTTAATTATGTTAAAATACTTGACAGATCAAATATATGTATACACATTTCCACACTTATTATTGTTGTGCAAGAAAAATCATATCTACATGAAAGACATATCAGATAAAGGAAACACAATGTAAGCAAACATCAATTGAGAGTATGAGAATGTTATGTTGTGGTCCACATTTCACATCCCTCTCTCTGGTTGTATATGGCTTCCTTCAGTGAACAATTGGAAGTGGTTTGAAACATTTCATTGTTGAAGAAAGCCATGTCCATCAAAATTGATAGTCATATAGTATTGTTGCTGCTGTATATAATGATCTCCTGGTTCTGCTCATTTCACTCAGCATCAGTTCATCTCCAGGCCTCTCTGAAATTGTCTGCTGGTCGTTTCTTACAGAACAATAATATTACATAAAATTCATATATCATAATTTATTCAGCCACTCTCCAATTGATGGGCATCTATTCAATTTCCAGTTTCTAGCCACTATGAAAAGGGCTGCCATAAACATTCTTGCACATGTGGGGTCCTTTCCTTCTTTTATGATTTCTTTGGGATATAAGCCCAATAGAAATGCTGCTGGGTCAAAGGGTATGCACAGTATGATAACTTTTTGAGCATAGTTCCTGATTGCTCTCCAGAATGGTTGGATCCATTCACAGCTCCACCAACAATGCATCAGTGTCCCAGCCTTCCCACATCCCCTCCAACATTCATCATTAACTTTTCCTGTCATTGTAGCCAATCTGACAGGTGTGTAGTGGTACCTCAGAGTTGTTTTAATTTGCATTTCTCTGATCAATAGTGATTTGGAGCACCAAGGAAAGGACATTCTACTGGAAGAAGAGGAAAATGGAGATAAATGGGATAAATTACATCTCATGAGAAGGCAAAAAAGACCTATTAAAATTGAAGAAAAGAGGGAGTGGGATGAGAACTGTGCAAATCTTACTCTCATCAGATTTGTCTCAAAGACAGAATATCAGCCACATTTAGTTTCACACAGAATCTTGTTTCACCCATAGAAAAGTAGGAGTGAAACTAGGAAAGGAAGCAGGCAGGCTAATAGAAGGGAGGACAGAAGTAGAAAGGGAATGGTATAAGAATGGGGAGGAGCTGCAAAAGGGCAGGGCTGTTTGAGGGACTGGATGATAAGAGACAATATACTGGGAAGGAAAGAAAGTGGGAAAGGGAAGAGAAAAGTATATCTGTGGATAAAAAAGATGGCAGGAAATACAGAGTTAAAATTTTATCTATCAATATGAATGAATTCTCCCATAAAACAAAAGTGGATAGCAGACTGGATTAAATTCCATATTCCTATGATTTGTTGTTTACAAGAAACTCATTTAAAGCAGAATGGCACATACAGAATAAAGGTAAAAGACTGGAGCAGAATCTATTATGCTTCAGCTGAGGAAAAAAAAAAAAAGTGGGGGTAGCAATCCTGATCTCAGATCAAGCAAAAGCAAAATAAGTCTAATTAAAAGAGATTAGGAAGAAAACTACATCCTACATAAAGCTATCATATG
Organism: Myrmecobius fasciatus; assembly: GCA_023553655.1. Lineage (NCBI taxonomy): Eukaryota > Metazoa > Chordata > Mammalia > Dasyuromorphia > Myrmecobiidae > Myrmecobius > Myrmecobius fasciatus. The sequence continues at coordinate 6,281 of JAJPUD010020556.1, read as the reverse complement.
TAATAATGTAATATCAATACTAAACATATATCTATCAAGTGGTATAGCATCCAAATTTCTAGAGGAGAATTTGAGAGACCTGCCAATAGAATTAGACAGCAAAACTATACTAGTGGGGATCTCAACCTTTCTCTTTCAGAACTAGATAAATTGAACCACACAATAAATAAGAAAGAAATTAAGGAGGTAAATAGAATCCTGGAAAAGTTAAGGATGATAGTCCTTCAGAAAAAACTGAATGAAGACAGAAAGGAATATACTTTTTTTTTTTCTCAGCACTACATGGAAGCTCTACAAAAATTGACCATGTATTAGGACATAAAAACCCCAAAATCAAATGCAGAAAGGCAGAAATAGTAAATGCATTTTTTTCAGATTATGATGTAATACAAATTACATGCAATAAAAGGCCAGGGGAAAATAGACCAAAAATTAATTTGAAACTAAATAATCTAATCCTAAAGAATGAGTGGGTGAAACAGCAAATCATAGACACAATCAATAATTTCATCCAAGAGAATGACAACAATGAGATGACATACCAAAATTTGTGGGATGCAGCCATAGTGGGTATTAAGGGAAATTTTTATATCTCTAGATGCTTACTTGCATAAAATGGATTAAGAGAAGATCCATGACTTGGGCTTCCAACTAAAAAAGCTTAGAAAAAGAACAAATTAACCCCACCCCCCAATTAAATACCAAATTTGAGATTCTGAAAATAAAAGGGGAGATTAATAAAATTGAAAGAAAATTATTGAATTAATAAATCAAACTAAATCAAAGTAAGAGTTTGTTTTGTGGGAAAAAAAACAAAAAAAAAAAAACAATTTGATTAGAAAAAGGAAAGAAAATCAAATTCTTATTCTCAAAAATGTAAAGAGAGAACAAAAAAACAATGAAAAAGAAATTTGACCAATATTTAGGAGTTATTTTGCCCAACTATACGTCAATAAATTTGATAGCCTAAGTGAAATGGAAGAATATTTACAAAAATATAAATCATGCAGATTAAAAGAAGAGGAAATAAATTACTTAAATAATCCCATTTTAGAAAAAGAAATAGAACAAACTATTAATTTCCTCCCTGAGAAAAAGTCTCCAGGCCCAGATGGATTTACACATGAATTCTACCAAACATCTAAAGAACAATTAACTCCAAAGCTATGCAAACTGTTTGAAAAAATAGGGGGGAAAGGAGTCCTACCAAATTCTTTTTATGACACACATATGGTGCTGATACCTAAACCAGGTAGGGTCGAAACAGAGAAAGAAAATTATAGACCAATTTCCCTAATGAATATTGATATAAAATATTAAATAGAATATTAGCAAAAATACAGAAAGTCATCCCCAGGATAATACGCTATAACCAAGTAGGATTTTTATAAATAATACAGGGTTGGTAGATAATTGTATTAATATGTATGCACATATTTGATTTAATGTATGTTAACATATGCTATGTTTAAGATATATTGGATTGCTTGCCATTAAGGGGAGGAGATGAGGAGAAGGTGGGAGAAATTGGAACACGAGTTACGCTAAAAAATTATCCATACATATGTTTTGAAAATAAAAAGCTTTAATAAAAAAGACTATTTATTGAAAGCAGAGCTAAGATGATGGAGAGTAGAAATCTCTTGGTCTGAACTCTTCCTGGCATTCTTTAGATCACCATCAGATCAAGCCTCTAAATGGGTTTTGGAGTAACTAAATACACAAATATTTGAAGTATAAGAAATTTCAAGCAGAAGATATTTTGGAAGAACTTCAGAAGAATTCTGTTCACATCCAGCAGGGTTAGAGGAGGTGGACCAATGTAGGAACAGCACAGGGACCCAGGGCATTATGGCATCTACATGCCAAGGAATCTACAGGGAGGCTCTTAGCAAAAATACAGAAGATTAGCTGTGAGACATCCAATGCAAATATGAAAAGCAAATTGCCCTTGAATCTCAGAATCCTTTCTCACAGAACATAGAGGAAATGGAAGAGCTTTGCTTTAAAAATGCATTTTCCTTTTCTTATTCTGACTTTTATCCTGCCTGTATATTCTTACATGTTCTGTGGTACATCTTTTGTTTCAGTAGACACTAAGCTATATATTACTGTGCCCATATTTAGACATGCTTTCCCCCTTCCCTCTTTCCTCCTTCCCTCTTTTCTTTCCTTTCTACTTTAAGAAATATATATTTTTTATTTATTGTTTCTCAGTGAATTCTGTATTTATTTATTGTTTTAAGACTGTCATCCTTCAGAAAAGAAATTACTTTTCACCATCACTAATTAATTTCAAATTGTGTGCTTGCTTAGTTACTTCCTTCCTCCCAATCCATAAAAGAACCTCTTGTTCTGCTGAACATTTTGAAATCTGCTTTGATAATCCTGGGTAAATCCTGGCAACTGCTTATCTCATGAGTACTTATTTTTCAATAATGTATTTTTGTTTGTTTCTACAGAATGCTTCATTGCATCTTTTTGTTCCTCGACAATTGAAACTCATTTTCCCTGACAAGAAACAGTGATGAAATACATACTTTGCACATGGCAGTATGGTAAATACTTTGGTTGGTATACCCCAATACTCCAAAAGATCTTTTGGGTTGAACATGATAATAATTAAACAATTAACATTTAGCATCTGATTCCCTATTTGGGAGTAAGGTATGAAGAAATATTAGCATTAACATTGTTTCCAAAATGGAGAAAAATACACCATGGAAAGGAATAAAGAAGTACAAAAATGAAGCAGATTTTTAAGGAATAGCATCACATATTTTCTTATCATGTGTGTTTTAGTCCTTAATGGGAAAGAAAGCAAAATGTGGTAAATCACTGATGAATGTCTAAGATGCAAGAAACAAGTCAAGGCTGAGAATTAGTGTGGGTGTCATCTTCACAATGATGGTAATAAAATGACCTCATAAATTAGAAAAAACAAAACAAAACAGCTTGAGGATTATTCATGATACTTTCTCATGTTGTTTTTGTTGTTTTTCCTCCACATATTTTTATAAGGAGACTTATGTAAGCAATTTATCTTTTTCCACTCTCTATTTTTAAATTCTCCATTTGCTTTCATTTTGAATATCCTTGAAAACCATGCATGTTTCAAGCACTACAGCATATGGCAGACAACTTGCTTAGCAGTAAAATAATCAGTCTTGCATTCATTTTCCATTTGTCTTCAATTCAGAGTGATTGTTTTATTTTATTTATGTGGTTGAGTCAGGTCCCTACAGGACACCCAAGTGAAAGGTGAAGGCCATGATCTGAAAAATTCAGGCAGAACCTTAAGTATGTAGATATTTCAAGCAATAGCTTGTAGGGTTCGTTTCCACATAATGTATCTGGATCATCATCCCTGTCTTCAAAATAAGTATATTAATTGATATTTGGATTTGGAGGTATACTTTGTCACAAAAGAAATCTACATAATATCAGATAAAACAGAAGATTGAAAGTTCCATATTTGGATGGAGGGAATAAGCAGACATTCATAGAGGTAAGTAGATTTAAATTGAATATTTATTCTTTTCACTATTAGTCCTTCAGGATTATGTAGTGTGTGTTTGAATGTGTTTATCTGGTTTAAGGGTTTGGACATCTAATTACATCAGATGTTTTCATAGCTGTTTATATTTAGGAAGCAGATTTTAAGGTGATATAGAAGTGGGTTTATAGCAGCAATCAAGCATAGGGCACTCACTTGAGAAAAGTGAATTTTAAATTATATGGAGAAAGTACTGCAGGCTGACAGGGTCAAGAGATCCTTCTTACAGAATGATTAAGATCATAAGGAAGGAAAATGTGGATATTATCAATGGTGGACTAATGCTGCTGAGAGCCAGGGTCAACAGAGCAGGAAAGGGGTAAGAAAACACTTTAATAGATCTCTTTATCCCTCTTTCCCTCTATCTAATCTAATCTATCTATCAAACTATATTTTTTTTTCTTGAGTAAAATATTTTTGAAGTACAACTAACAATATGCTAACCATTGCCATTTTTCTCACATCATAAAATATTATTTTCAAAGCTACAGATTCAAATGTATATGAATCTTGTTATAGGAAAACAAGCATATATAGATTTTTTTTAAAGATTCAACTATACACAAAAGTATTTATTAATTATCTACTATGTACTATGCATTATACTAATTACTAGGAATATATATATTTTAAAGACCTTGTCTACCACAAGTTTAGATGCTGATGATGACATCTCCATTTCTCCTCATCTTGGGAATTATTTTTTTTCCTTTATCATTCTGAACATAATATATAAAATAAAGTATTTACATAGCAGAGTAGAACAGAAAAAATGATTACACATAAAACTGCAAATCAATGGTGTACAAATTGCTATTTTTAAATTTCAAAATAAAATTAGCATATAAACATTTTGCCTCCTTCCTATCAGAAATGGTTATAACTAAACACAAATATGAATATGTAGAGATGTATATGTATTTATACACATTTACATACACATACATGCCTTTCTCTGTGTATCTCTCCAATCCATATAAAGTTTTATTTATTAGTTCTTTCTCTGGATGCAGATCTTGTCTTTCATTGTATTTCCTTTGTAGTTGATATAGGAGTTTATAAAAGTCAAAAGGGCTTAGTCATTCAAAGTTGTATAAAACATTCTTTTGGTTCTGCTCATTCAACTATTCATTATTTCATGTAAAACTATCAATGTTTTTCTAAGATGATTGATCCCATGATTGACCCCATCATTTCCTATAGGACAAAAGTGTTTCATTACAATAACATACCACAACTTATTCACCCATTCCTCAATTGACAGGCATCCCTAAAGTTTCTAGATCTTTGTCATCATAAAAAGAACTGCTATAAATATTTTAGAACATATATGTTCCTTTCATTTCCCCGTAAACATCTTGGGGAATAGACCTAGCAGTAGTATTTCAATTTAATAACATATTGCACATAATTTTACATTGCTCTCCAAAATGGTTGGATCAGTTCATCATTCCACCAACATTGAATGTTTCCCATTTTTTCCACATCCAATACATTTATTGGTTTCCCCTTCAATTATTTTAGCCAATCTAAAAGGTACAAAATGATATCTCAATATTGCCTTAACTTGCAATTCTCCACTCAATAAGGATTTAGAGCATTTTTCTCCACATTACTATAAATCATTTTGGTTTCATCATTGGAAAAATGTCTTTTAATATCCTTTGAACGTTTATCAATTGAGGAATGACTAATATTCTTTTTTGTTTGTTTGTCTGTTTTTTATTTTTTTTATTAAAGCTTTTTATTTGTATAACATATGTATGGGTAGTTCCCCAGCATTGATCTTTACAAAGCTTTCCGTTACAAATTTCACCCCCATTCCCCTCCCCTCCCCTAGATGGCAGGAAGTCCACTACATGTTAATAATGTTGAAATGCTTGAGAAGTTATGCAAGAAAAATCCTATCTACAACAAAAAAAAAGGAAAATCAGAGATAGGCAACACAATGCAAGCACATATCAATAGAGATCATGAAAATGTTACGTTGTGGTCCATATTTCATATTCCTCTCTCTGGGTATATATGGTTTTCTTCAGTGAACAATTGGAACTGGTTTGAGACAATTCTTTGTTGCAGAGAGCCATGTCCATCAGAATTGATCATCATGTAATACTGTTGTTGCTGTGTATGATGATCTCCTGGTTCTGCTCATTTCACTCAGCATCAGTTCATGCAAGTCTCTCCAGGCCTCTCTGAAATCATCATGTTGGTTGTTTCTTACAGAGCAATAATATTCCATAACATTCATATACCATAATTTGTTCAGCCACTCTCCAATTGATGGGTATCCCTTCAGTTTCCAGTTTCTAGCCACCAAAAAAAGGGCTGCCCCAAAAATTCTTGCACATGTGGGTCCCTTTCCCTCTTCTAAGATCTCTTTGGGATATAGGCCCAGTAGAAACACTGCTGGGTCAAAGGGTATGCACAGTTTGATAGCTTTTTGAGCATAGCTCCAAATTGCTCTCCAGAATGGTTGGATCCGTTCACAGTTCCACCAACAATGTATTAGTGTCCCAGTTTTCCCACATCCCCTCCAACATTCATCGTTATCTTTTCCTGTCATCTTAGCCAATCTGACAAGTGTGTAGTGGTACTTCAGAGTTGTCCTAATTTGCATTTCTCTGATCAATAGTGATTTGGAGCAACTTTTTATATGACTAGAGATGGTTTTAATTTCATCTGATAATTGTCTGTTCATATCCCTTGACCACTTATCTATTGA
>JAJPUD010020555.1:9133-24491 GCA_023553655.1 Myrmecobius fasciatus | reverse complement strand
GTCACATAGTAGAATTAGAACTCAATTGTTTCTAATTTCAGGTCCAGCACTCTATGTGTACCACACTATCTAGCCTAATGAATAAATGTTTAAGAGTGATTATGGGGGGAAGAGCTAGGTGGCACAGTAGACAGAGCACTGGCTCTGGAGTCAGAAGGACTTGAATTCAAATCTGATCTCAGACATTTACTAGCTATGTAACTGTAGAGAAGTCACTTAATTCTGGTTGTGTTAAAAAAGAAACAGAAAGTGATTGTGGGAAGAAGAATAAGACTTAATAAAAATAAGATTCAAAAAATGAGATTTGTATTTGGGATTCAGGATAACATGCCATTTATTTTCCTTGGATCTAATTACATATTACAATTAATAACCTGATACAGTGGAAACAAAATGGGATTGATCAGTGAAAGGATAAAAGGGCTTTGAAAAGGCAGGTGACTTTTCACAGATCATTTTGAAACTTAAATAATTCTCATACCCCTGAAGTATTGGGGAAAGAGAGCATAATCCCATTTATTCATTCGTTTGCTTGTTCATTCAGCAGACATTTTACCTATTGTGTCCAGCACCATGCCATATGCAAGACCTGGAACTGAGGCAAAAGAAAAAAAAATATTCTTTAGCAACCTAGAAATGAATTTACCTTCCTGTAGTTAATTAAGGGACCTGAGTTCACAGCCCTGGGGAAATAACATTAGTCAAGGGACATGGACTGGGATGATAATAGAGTTCCCAAATTTGTGAATAGAATTCACTCTCCTAGTTACATTCCGAGCCTGCTCCTTCAGCATAATGGGCAGATAGCCAACCATCTCAATGAAACAAAGTGTGAGATTCCAACTCCGTGACCCTGCTGAGAAGCCACAATAATCTTTTGGAGATAAGATAAAATCTTAGAGTCTCAAAAACTGAATATTTGCAGATGACATAAAGTTGGCAGGAATAGCGAGGACACTAGATAACTGAGTCAGTAGCCACAATGATCTGAACAAGATAGAAGATTAAATTATATCTAATAAAGTGAAATTTAAGAGGAATAAATATGAAGCCTCACACTTGTACTCAAGAAATAGACTTTACAAGTACTAGATGGATAAAGCAGGATGAATAGTAGTTCATCTGAAACAAGATATAGAGGATTTAGCAGACTGCAAGCTCCATGTTGAGTCAACAGTGTAACAAGGAAGCCAAAATAAATCTAATGGGTTATTGGGCTGCATAAAGAAAGGCCTAGTTTCTAGGCATCAGGAAGTAGCAGTCCCACTGTAACATGAAATACAATTCCAATCTTATCCTTAGCAATAGGATGTAACTTAATTGTTGGTGAGGAATGTTGTTGAGGATGATGGGAAACCTAGAAAGAAGTACTCACTCCCTTTTAAGTTTGTGCTGGAGAAAGAAGGGAAATATGGACATAGTCTGACACATACTCTAAATTTTAGGAAAGCATATTTCAAAATGTTCAAAGGAAAGGTAGATAGAATCTCATTAATACTCCAGAAGAAGTCAACCCACGAGGAGTAGAAGATACTTAAGAATGACATGCTGAAGATACAAAAGGAAGCAATCCTTGAAAGGAGAGAAAATGAGACTTTATCTGAAAAGATCAGTGTGGAAATACTAGTGATTCACCAAACATATTTAATTTGAAAAAGAAATGTGCACAATCAAGATCAGGTAGCAGAAAATAAATATGGCCGGGACATAGTATTGTAAAAATAATATCAGAAATGCTTTAAGTTCAGAATGAACAAAGGCCATTAAGAGAAACTAAGGACAAGAAGGGGAGGAGAGTGGGAAGAAAATGCTTCAGTTATATTGAGAGAGAAGGAAAAAAGAGGATTGAAGAAGAGATAGGATATTTGCGGTGGATTAGGCAAAGATAACTGACATTTTATTAAATGTTTGATTCATATTTTGTTTCTGTTTTCTCAGCAAAAGAGAATGATTTTTATATCAGAAAAGAAAACAAAAAAAATGACTAAGATAGTTGATGCCCAGGATAAGTAAGGAGACTTAGTACAAGGGTGCCAATACTTCCTTTGATGTATTCAAGTCACCTGGCCCATAAGAACTACCTAGTCAGGTTCACAAAGACTTGGAATCCATTACGGCCATGGATATTTGAAAGAACATAGAAAATCGGATCTCAATGTTTGAGAAGGGAAAAATGTCCTGATTTAAAAAAAAAAAAAGAATGGAGTCTACAAGCTATAGATAAGGAGCTTTAATTCCTGGAAAAATTCAGGAATGAATCATAAAATGATGATTGGTGAACATCTGGAGAGGAAAGCAATGATTCCACAAAACCAGTCTGGCTTCTTCAATAATAAATTGTTATTGGGGAAAGGCTAAACAAGTTGTGCTATATGATTCTGATGGAATACAATTATCCTATAAGAAATGGCAAACAGGATAGTTTCAGAATAACCTAGGAAGACTTGTATGAACTGCTGCAAATTGAAGTCAATAGAAGCAGGTGAACATTGTAATATATTAACAGTAATATTGATTAAGCGTGAGTCTTAGCTACTTTGATCAAGATAATGATCCAAGACAACTTCAAAAGGACCCACAATGAAAAATGCTATCTGCTCCAGTAAGAGAGCTGGTGAATTATAAGTGCAGATTGAAGCATACTTCTTTTACTTTCTTTATTTTTATGTGTCTATGTATATGCATGTTTGTAACATGGCTAATATGGAAATATGTTTTGCATGACTTCATTTGTATAAGTGATATATTGTTTACCTTCTCAATGAGTGAGAAAGGGAGAGAATCTGAAATTCAAAATTGTTTTTTTTTATTAAAGCTTTTTTATTTGCATAACATATGTATGGGTAGTTCCCCAGCATTGATCTTTACAAAGGTTTCCATTACAAATTTTACCCCCAGTCCCCACCCCTCCCCAGATGGCAGGAAATCCATTACATGTTAATAATGATAAAATACTTGACAAGTTGTTGTGCAAGAAAAATCCTATCTACAAGAAAAAAAAATCAGAGAAAGGAAACACACTGCAAGCAAACATCAATAGAGAGCATGAGAATGTTATGTTGTGGTCCACATTTCATATTCTTCTCTCTGGATGTATATGGTTTTCTTCAGTGAACAGTTGGAACTGGTTTAAGACAATTCTTTGTTGCAGAGAGCCATGTCCATCAGAGTTGATCATCATATAATATTGTTGTTGCCATGTATAATGATCTCCTGGTTCTGCTCGTTTCACTCAGCATCAGTTCATGCAAGTCTCTCCAGGCCTCTCTGAAATTATCTTGCTGGTCGTTTCTTATAGAGCAATAATATTCCATAACATTCATATACCATAATTTATTCAGCCACTCTCCAATTGATGGGCATCCATTCAGTTTCCAGTTTCTAGCCACTACAAAAATGTCTGCCACAGATATTCTTGCACATGTGGGGCCCTTTCCCTCATGTAAGGTTTCTTTGGGATATAAGCCCAATAGAAACACTGCTGGGTCAAAGGGTATGCACAGTTTGATAACTTTTTGAGCATAGCTCCAAATTGCTCTCCAGAATGGTTGCATCCGTTCACAGTTCCAGCAACAATGTATTAGAGTCCCAGCTTTCCCACATCCCCTCCAGCATTCATCGCTATCTTTTCCTGTCATTTTAGCCAATCTGATAGGTGTGTAGTGGTACCGCAGAGTTGTCTTAATTTGCATTTCTCTGATCAATAGTGATTTGGAGCATCTTTTCATATGACTAGAAATGGTTTTAATTTCATCATCTGAAAATTGTCTGTTCATATCCCTTGACCACTTATCTATTGAAGGGTGGCTTGAATTCTTATATATATGAGACAATTCTCTATATATTTTAGAAATGAGGCCTTTATCAGAACCATTAAATGTAAAGATGATTTCCCAATTTGATGCTTCCCTCCTAATCTTGTCTGCATTTGTTTTGTTTGTACAGAAACTTTTTAACTTAATATAATCAAAATTATCCATCTGGTGTTCAATTAAGAGTTCCAGTTCTTCTTTGGACATAAATTTATTCCATCTCCACAGGTCTGAGAGGTAAACTATACTACGTTCCTCTAATTTGCTTACAATATCACTCTTTATATCTAGATCATGAACCCATTTAGATCTTGTCTTGGTATGTTGTGTTAGATGTGGGTCAAGCCCTAATTTCTTCCACACTAGTTTCCAATTTTCCCAGCAGTTTTTGCCAAATAGTGAGTACTTATCCCAAAAGCTGGAGTCTTTGGGTTTATCAAACACTAAATTGCTAAAGTTATTACCTAGATTGTCCTGATATCCTATCCTATGCCATTGATCGACCGCTCTATTTCTCAGCCAGTACCAAATGGTTTTGATGACTGCTGCTTTATAATATAGTTTTAGATCTGGTACAGCAAGGACACCTTTATCTGCCTTTTTTTAATTAATTCCCTTGAAATTCTTGACCTTTTGTTCTTCCAAATGAACTTTGCTACTATTTTTTTCTAAATCTGTAAAATAATTTCTTGGGAGTTTGATTGGTATGGCACTAAATAAGTAGATTAGTTTGGGTAGTATTGTCATTTTTATTATATTCGCTCGGCCTACCCATGAGCACTTAATGTTTTTCCAACTGACTAGGTCTGATTTTATTCATGTGGAAAGTGTTTTGTAGTTTAGTTCATATAGTTTCTGATTTTTTCTTTACAGATAGATTTCCAAATATTTTATACTATCATCCATTATTTGGAATGGAATTTCTTTTTGTATCTCTTGCTGCTGAACTTTGTTGGTAATATATAAAAATGCTGCTGATTTATGTGGGTTTACCAAAATTGTTTTTACTGAATTTTTAAATCTTTTAAAACATAATTGTGAAATATTTGATAAAATAAATAAAAATACAGCATAATTTTAAAATAATAAGCTATGCCAGATTAGTCTCATCTCCATTTTTGACAAGATTACTGAATTAGGATATGAAGGGAATAAGAAAAATATATTTTACCTGCATCTTAACAAAGTTTTTGATAAAGAAACTTCTATCATTATTACAAAGAAAGGCTGACAGAGAATTATATTCTTCAGTTTGATACCAAAGGATAGAATGGGGAATTATGAGTGGATATCACGATGAGGCAAAAATAAGAAAAGAAAAGACTTTCCAACATATAAAGGTGTCCAGAAAAGGAATTAGCTGCCTCAAGAGGTGATGTGTTCCCCAGACTTGAAGGTCTTCAAGCAGAGTCTGGGAAATCTCTTATCTGGGAGGTTATAATGGAGACTCTCTTTGGTTATGATAGGGACTCTCTAATCTGTGATTCTGTGACTTGTTCACTTGATTCCCACAAGTGATGGGCAGAAACTCTGAAGATGCCACTTTATGTTTGATGTCAAGGAAAAGAGAATAACAACCCTCAAAAAATTAAAGCTAGTGAAATATACTATCTAGGGAGGTAGTGGGTTTCCTTTTCTGTGGATTTTTAAGAGGTTATGTTGCAGTGGAAAATATTTTCAGGCATGATTTTGGTTTAGGAGACTACTGGATTCCCTTCTAAGACTGACATTCTATTGCTCTGGATCTTGGGGAAAAACAAAAACCCAACTATTTTTTATCAATCTCTTCTTCTCACAACTATAAATCCATCCTTCCTTTCTCATGCAACCCTCCTTCACCTGCCTACAGATATATCCAAGACAAGACTAACAGTTAAGTGTGAAGGATGCTGAATTGAATGAAAGTCAGCAATTCCTATATCCCAGTCCTTTCTTTTCCATTTAGTGAAAATATGACTTTTGGCAGATCACTTAATTACTAAGCATTTATCAGTCACCTATTATGTGCCAAGGAAAGTGTCAGGAACTAGGGATACAAAACCAAAAATTAAACCATCCCTCTCATCAAAGAGCTCATATTCCAGCTATTCAGATTCTTCATCTATGAAATGAGGAAGTATAACTGAATTTATGAAAGGACATTTCCAATTCTAACTACTTATGTTCTATTGCCCCTTACAGCTCAAACATTTTGAATTATAAAGTCCCTCAGAGGCCAAGCAGAATGAATTCAATTTCTTTTCCACTGGAAAGCCCTTAAATCAGGGATTCTTAACCTTTGGCATCTGTGTCAAGTCTATAGACTTCTTCTCAGAATAATGTCTTTAAATACATTAAATAAATACATAGAATTACAAAATAAGCCATATATATGTAAATGTGCAGGTATGAATGTGTATATATATGTGGCTGGGTATTGTGTTATACACAATATTAATGTGGCTATTTTTCCCAACTAAGCTAATGGATTCCCTGAAATTTATCTTTCATATCCCTTGGGAGTGAGTGAGGGAATCTGTGGACCTCAGGTTAAGATCCCTTGCCTTAAGATAACATTCCCTGAATCTAGGGATATATAAATCTATGAAAGGTCAATGTTAGATGATTTCAGTTTCCTGGGGACAATCCATCCCCCAAAGTACCTTTCTTACTGATCTATCCTAATTCCTAGAATTCTACCATTAGAAGTAATTCTTTTGCATTGTCATTGTCCAGCCCTCATCTTCTGATATACAAATTTCTCTTGAGTAGGAACCAATTATAACTATAACTTCATTTATAATATCCTTTTGTCCTGAAAACTAGCTAAAATCTTCTCCTTAAAGAATAGAGGTCTCAACTGGAAGAACAATGATAACAATAGCAACAATAATAGAGTATCTTTATTTAGCATTTCAATTATAAGCATGATCTGGGCTATCTTCAGTACCATGACTCTCAGTGGGGGAATTCCCTTCATCAACACAGATAGTGACTTCTGGAATTAAAAACTTGGGGGGAAATAAAGAAAGGCCTTATGCAGAAGGTGATGTCTGAGTTATGCTTTGAAGCAAGGTAAGGATTCTAAGCAAAAGAAGTAAGAAAAGAGTGTTTTCTAGATATCAAGGTTGGGAAGTATGTGTGTAGGAGGAACAAAGGTGGGGAACCTGTACAAAGCATAAAGGTGAGAAATGTAATATATGAGGAACAGTTAGCATGTTTGTTGCACTGGAATAGAGAGGATAAATGGAAATTAATCTGAAATCATATTTTAAAGGTAAATGGGAGTCATATTAAGGAGGGCTTAAAATCCCTAGTTGAGGAGTTTGTACTTATAATATAGGCAATCAAAGAAAAGGAAGTGAAAGACTTTTTAGTAATGGAGTGACATAATCAAAACTATGTTTTAGAAATTTCAATTTGCCAGATTTGGGGAAGGTAGATTAGAGAAGAGAGACACTGAAAAATGTAATAAGTTCTGGTTTGGATGTACCATGCTTGTGATGTCCATAGGACCCCCAAGGAGAATGTCAAGCCAGCAGTTGGTAATAAGGGATTAGAATTCAAAAAGGAGAGAGATTTTAGCTTGTTGCAGCCTTCTCTATTAGAAATGTGCAGTTCAAAAGGGAATTTCTGGGCCCAGAAATATTTTTATTGAAGCTTTTTATTTTCAAAGCATATGCATGGATAACTTTTCAACCTTGACCCTTGCAAAACCTTGTGTTCCAAATTTTCCCCTCCTTCTCCCCATCCCCTCCCCCTAGAGATGGCAAGTAATCCAATATGTGTTAAACATGTTAAAATATGTTAAATCCAATATGTGTAAACATATTTATACAATTATCTTGTTACACAAGAAAAATCAGATCAAAAAGGAAAGAAAATGAATAAGGAAACAAAATACAAGCAAACAACAACAAAAAGAGTGAGAATGTTATGTTGTGATCCACATTCAGTTCCCACAGACCTCTCTCTGGGTGTAGATGGCTCTCTTCATCACAAGATAATTGGAAACAGCTTCAATCATCTCATTGTTGAAAAGAGTTATGTCCATCAGAATTGATCATCATATAATCTTGTTGTTGTATAATGATCTCCTGGTTCCCAGCAATAATTTAAAGAAAAGAACTGATACTCTAATGTCATTGTAAGAAGCAATGAGGAAAATACCTTGCAAATTTAGCAGCACTATATGAATAGAAAGGACAGAGTTTGGATGAATCCTGATCTCAAGGGCTAGGGAGCTCCTTCTACTGATGTAGATCACACGTATGGAAGCACAACCAAAATTTTATATAGATATCTCCATAAGTCATCCATAACAGTTCTACTCAATAACACAAACAAACATTTATTAAGATCCTATTATAATGCCAGGCACTATGCAAAGTGTTTTACAAGTATTCTCATGTAATCTTCACAACAATCTTGGGAGGTAGGTGCCATTATCCCATTTTACAGTTAAAGGAAATTGAGTCAAATTGAGTGATTTGCCTGTGGTCACACAGCTAGTAAATTTCTGAAACCTGTTCTGAACTCTGGTCTTCCTGAATCCAGATCTAGCACTCTATGTCCAAACCATCTCATTGCCTCAATGCACTGAAGAGCTTCCTCTAGATCTCACAGTATCTTGGTGGCTTTGGCAGTCCCCCTTCTGTCCCTATTAGCTTTGCTAGGGATACATGCCTTTGATGCTGTATTTTTGCCATTTCTTTCCTTTGTCATCCTCAGTCACTAGTGTACATCTTCATCACCCTCTGGGTTACTAATCATTGTGATTCCTCTGAGATCATGGTCCATGATTCACACACATAGAATATCACTTGGTCTTAGAAACAACAACAACATTTCTTCCTGACAAAGATCAAAATGATACCAACACATAAATTCCCAAATGCAATCCAGTACAGGATCACAAGAAGAAGAAGAAGAAGAAGAAAGAAGAAGAAGAAAAGAAAAAAGAAGAAGAAAAGAAAAAAGGAGGAGGAGGAGAAAAGAAGAAGAAGCAAGCAGAGGAGGATGATGAAAAGAAAGAGTATGAAAGGAATTCCCATTAGTGAAGCACCTAGATAGTGCAACAGTTAGAATTCTGGACTTGGAGGGAAGAAACTTGTGTTTAAATACTACTCAGACATTATTATTTGGATGACCATGGACAAGTCACTTAACTACTTTCAGTCTTAGCTTTCTTGTCCTTAAAGTGAAAGGGCTGGATTTAAAGACTTCTAGGGTCCATTCACCTCTAACTTTGATTCCATCATTTCTAGCCCTTGTTTGAAGACTTCCATGGAGAGAAACTCCCTACTTCTCAGTGCAGCTCATTCCAGACTCTTAATTATTAAGCCTACCACTTTCATCCTTGTTCTTGGCTCTGTGCTCTGGGAACCAAGAGTAAATTTAAACCTTTTAGATATTAAAAGATAGTCAACATCATTTCCCTTTCCTCACTCTCTTGAATCTTCTCAGGAGCTGGATGACAATAATTTGCAGGTTATCTTAGAAGTTCAAAATATAGGGTATCTTGAATCTAGGATTCCTGCTCCATAGATCCCACTTGCTAATGTGGGAAGTAGGTTTTAACAGGTATGTGGGACTTGGGCATGTTTAGCCTGGAGAAGAGAACATTTAGAGAGGAAGTGATCTCTGTCTTCAAAATATGAAACTGTTGACTTACATAATCTCAAAATTCCCTTCTAACTCTAAAATCTAGTGACTTTTCCATCCTAGGAAATGTTTAAGCAGAGGCTGGATTACTTCTTTTTTAATGAAGCCATAGAGATGATACCTTGAATGGATCATTTCTGAGTTCCTTTATGGTCCTGAGGTTGTAAAATTCTCCAAACTAAAGAAATCATCCTTCCCCATTACCATCTCAAGAAATTGAGCAGAAAGAAAACAGTTGTTTGTTTGCTGCCGCTACCATGATTAATGAGTATTATGAATAGATTCCAGTTCCCTTCTAAAGGAAAGGAGACTGCTCTGGACTTTGTCCTGATGTGGAATGCAGTGTAATATACACTTTTACTAGTGAGGTGGTGTCAGTATCTCCCACCTCATACTACTTTCATGCTAAATCTGCCTTAGAGTGGGAAGAATATTGAATATGCTTATTCCAGGCACTGTATTAAGAGTTAGGAAAATAAACATAAGCAAAAAAGCCAATCTTGGCTCTCAAGAATCTTATAATGCAGGAAAAACAACACAAAAAATGGAATTGGAAAGGAATAGGAGTACTTACATAAGACCAAAGCTATTTATCGACAAGGAAGTGAAAAAGTCCAAAAAGGAATGGACACCTCTGAAATGGTGGTCCCAGTTAGGAACTCACTAATATGAGAGAAGGGCCAAAGGGTAAGAAGACCACTGGTGAAGGAAGCAAAATAATCTGGAGTTTGAAGGGAGTTAGCTACTGGCTTGTTTCTTTGTTCAGTTTCCTTCTTGGATTTTAGTCTAGGAAGTAGGTATAACTCTGAGACTATTAACATATACAAAATGTAATTTTGTAATTCCTTCTGAGATAATTTCCTACTTCAGGCCAAACTGAGGAAAATCTCTCTTTTTGGATTAAAATCTCCTTTCCTGGCTCTAAACTGTGTACAGGCTTAGGCACAAGCATTATAAATGGTCCTATAGGTTTAAACATCCATTTTAAATAGCATATAAGCATTTAAGAGGATAACCTGTCACTCTTAAATTACAATAACTACTAGTGAACCTCTTTCCCCTTTCTTCTTTGGATAGAGAAGAAATGGGAAGGGAAGTGATTAGATAAATCAGAAAGAACTTTGTATATTACCCAGGCAGTGCTTAGGGACTCAAAAAAGAGAGGTACTTATCACCTGGATTCTGTAATTCTCATCATCAGTCTTCTGGCCCATCCAATCAAATCTTTCCCCACCTTCCTGCATCCCTCACCACACCACAAGATCTGAGTCCACTTGAATAACCTGCTCTCACAGTGGTCGTCTAATCTCATCTCTGATGAATCAACAAGAGAAGAATGAGAACCCAAAGCAGATTACAGTCTTACTCTTCTCTCTTGAAACATAACTTTCCTATAACTCAACAACATAACTTCTTTGGTGGAAGAAAGTTCCTCCCAAGATCAAAATCCCTGAGAAATTCAGGGATTTCTGGGTAAAGAAAAACATTCTGGCAAAAGTCTGGATGTTGACATTTTCCAGCTCTATCAGATTTCTAAACATCCATCAGGGAGGGACTACACTGGAAATATTCTAGAATATATTTTAAAGAACTGTTTTTAAGAATTTAGGGAAATACCAATTAATATAAACTTATATAGCTTCATCAAGAATAGGTCATGGAGAAAGGTCTCAAAGGTTATTATGATACATGATTGGTGTAGGTAGGTAATCCTTACAAAGTTAAAAGTCACAATTCATCTATGAGTTCACATTCTTAGTGAATATACTTCATATGTTATTCTTCATTAAATTTCATCCCTTATGTTAAAGGTTTTCCACTAGGTCTTTTTAACTTTATAACACTACTAGGACAGCTATCTCCCAGATTTTTGACATGACCCTATTATCTTTTCTTCCTATTTGATGTGCACCAAAGAATCTTTTATATTGCTTCCTGTACATTAATTATTACTAATAAGACACATTATCTCCAATTATGATCTTTCAGGGTTTGTGATGTACAATGTTTTCATGGAAGAATATTTATGTAGGAAAAGATGGGGGCAGGAAGGGGGAAATTATCAGTGATAATCTTGGGATAGTTGAAAGTTCTGTACCATTTTCTAAATGCAATCTAGATTGCTCTTTTCCTCTAACCAATTCTGATCCCAAGTCATTTTTCTACACACAATATCTAGTCAATACATATATACTGATGATCCATTTACATGCACTGAGTATCCAGCATATATTGTACTTTGGGCAATAGGTGTTCCTCATCCACTTAGTTTTTCCCATGTGCATAGTTAGGTTGCATTCTTTAAGGGGTTATGGATCTTGTTTAGAAGGATCTGTGGCATTTAAGGACTTGATACAACCAGTGCAATTTTATATATAAAGAAGAACATTTGGAGAACCATCCCATCCATATGGATTTCTTCACCTGCTTGAATTCAGTGGTAGATGTCTCTATCCCTGCCATATATAACCAAAGAATCAAAACAAAATCCACCCCCCCCCTTTTAGCAATAACTTGTTTGAATAGGTTATATTTGAATTGCTGAATTTATATATTCTGTCTCCTTCACTGTTTCTTACTATTTGGTGTTTAGTTTCCTATAAGTTCTATCAAGTGTATAGATTACTCTCACAAGTAAAAAAATACTCTCAAAAGGATAATTGTCTATTTCCTGTCTCTTAATATGGAGTTAATTTCATTTTGGAGATATCCAATACTTCCTATGCCCAGCACTTTCATATTCTCTTTTTAAAAATACATTACTATTTAATTATGAAATTTACAGCCAAGAAATCTTTAGACACTTTAATCTCATAATTTTAATCCATATTTATAATTTTGGGTCGTGTCCTTCCTATGCCAACCTTTGTTTTAAAATCACAAAATATTAAGGAATATTTTTGGAAAGTCTTTGGGAGACCTTCATAAAATTTCTCTACTTCCTCATTCTCTGCAACAGATGTTAGAACATAAACTGTGGTTAATTTCAGGGTGTTCTTTTTGGAACTGCTCATTATGAACATTGCATTTTGAGATGACCAAGTGGTTTGTAAAATAATGTTTCTTATTGCCTTTGGGCACATGATAAAATTGACTCCATCTCTTCCTTTATTGGCCTCTCTAAGGAGAATATATGAGTCATCCTTCCATTTAGCGACAACTTTATGTCATCTGATTTCATTTATAGCAACAATGTCAATACTGTTATGGTTCAGCTCCTCCAGTGTGTTAGGTCAACTCACTAATCATTGGGCAAGGACCTTATATTTAGAGTACTAACAGTTAATGTTTCTAAGGGGCCTCAAAATTGTGTGATTTTCTGCCACACTATCCCCCATCACTGAAGAAGCAAGAGGAAGACACACAATTAAAGAGATAATTTATATATTTTTTTTCCTTTTTCCATGGGTTGCCTTAGCCAAATAATTCAGTCCCAAGTGACCAAAGTACTATTCATAAGAACCTCCACATTTAGCTAGACTGAGTCCAGCTTCTACCTTTATGAAGCTATCCTAAGGTCTTAATGTCTTAGACTTACTATGGAACTGAATGTGTTTTGCGTTGCTAGAAAGACAATTCTCTTCCTATCAAACCAATAAGAAACAGATAACTTGCAATAATAGTGGATAGTAAAGTTCAAGGTTTTGGTTTGATTTGTTCCTCTGTTCAATCACTTACTATTTTGTTTTGTTTTTTCAAATATTCAGGGTCTACATATATAATCCTCTTCTTTCCAAGATTTTGGTGCTGTCTATTTTAGGAGACTCATTTTGCAAACCCTCCCTGAACTTGACAGAATATTGCCCAGGAAATCTTCCCTCCTCCATCCAGAAGGCTGAGTCTTAGAACATCCAGAAACTTGAGATAGTCCAAGAAATCTGTCCCCTTTTCCAAAGACTAAAATTCATTGCTCTCACTCAGGCACATGGTTTTCCTCTCCCTGGCTGCCATCTCTCAGGAATAAAAAGTTTTGCTACTGTCAGGATCTCCAAATCTAGAAATTCTGAGTTGTGTTGCATAGGTGAAAAATCATGTACAAAAAAACACTTTTGTACTTTGCAATTACATTACCTTATAATGACAGCCATTAGTAGCTGTAGATTTGTACAAATGTGGTTTTTGGTTTTTTAATTGTTGTTTTTCCATCTCAAACACCCAGCTTTACTCTTAGTTCTACTGCTCATTGATCTGCTCAGTTTTCCCAGGATTTCTCAATAAGGTTATTCATGTATATATCCACACCCTCCACTAGAAGATATAATCAAAATACTAAACAAGAGATCACCAATCTGGAGATTTATCAATTTGACATCTTCCCCATTCCCCACCCCCTATATACTATAGCCTCCTCAAGCCTCTCTTGTTTCTCCATTATTACTGGGGTCACTCATGGTCAAAATTATGAGCAACTTAAATTATAACTCTAAGTATAAATACTTTATTCTGATTCAGAAATTCCATGATTCTGTTATTCTGTTTCTAATTATAATTCCAAGATTCTATTATTCTACATGTGTAATTTTAAGATATTATCATTTTAAGATTCTATCATTCTGTGTTTTTAATTCTAAGATTCTATGATTCCTTTGTTCCCCTTTTTAGTGCAAGCACTGTATCTCCAGGAGGCTTTGTGCCTACACAGAGAGATTATTTCTAACACTCAGGTTGCATGAGTATTTCATTAGAGATGTTAACTGTGCTCAGCAGGGGATTTTTTTTTTTTGGTCTCTTTAAACCCATCAAAAAACAGTTTGAATCCAAAGGAACAAAATCGTTGTCAATTCCAAAGGCTAACAGTCTGATGGCCCTTTAATTTTCTCTTTAGTCTGGCATTCAAAATCCTACACAATCTGAATCCACCCTAGTTTTCCAACTATGTCTTAGTCTATGTTCTGCAAATATGCCCTATACCTTTTTGCCTCCATACCTTTGCTAAACTCATATTGAACACATGGAACTCCTACCCCCTCCCATCTCTAACTACTTAACTCATGCTTAGCCATTTATTGGTTGTATGAGTTTGGAAAAGTCACCCAATCCTCTTGCATCTCAGTTTGTTCATTGGTGAAATAGACTCTGGAAAAAATAGCCTGCAAAGGTCCATCCAGTTCTTAATCTATGTTCTTTTAAAAACACAGAATAAATGCCATCTCTTCTAGGAAGGAGAATCTAATACGTTTCATCAGAAACAGTTCATCCTTCCTAGGAAACCTTTGCTTGTACTCCTCTTTTAATCCAGGCACATATTCTGTATTACAAATACCACCCCAATTAGATCATGAGCTCCATTAGGATGATAGATATAGATAGAACTGAAAGTAGCATTAAAGATCATCAGATCCAATCTCTTCATTTTACAAATAAGGAAACTAAGACCTAGAGAAATTAAGGAAAACAAAGACTTCATTGACCTTGGCCTGCTGATTTCCGAAACTCCTCCATTGCCGTGTAAATGTTTGTAGCTTTAATTAATGTGAAGAGTTTCATGAGGAATCTGCTGAAACAGATCCTGAATGCTACTCCATATTCCCATCTGGCTATATTCATATACAAACTCTGCTCCATTTCTGCCCTAGTTCTGATGTAGCCTATACTTGCCATAGTTTTGATGGTGTGTCTCATGCCTTATTTTGTTGACTCTCTACACAGTTCCACATCTCCAATTTTTTGTGAGGTTTTTTTGTTTGCTTTTGTCCATTCTTCCAACCAAGTATTTCAAGCACTTGACTCCTTTTTCTGGTAATGTTCAGTACAACCATTGTAATTTCTTTTCTATATATAGAGAGGGAAAAAGAGACAGAAAGAGACAGAGGGGGGAAAGATAGAGGCAGAGGGGGGAGATAGAGAGAGAGAAAGACAGAGGGGGAGACAGAAAGACCGAAACAAAGATAGACAGAGACTCA
>JAJPUD010020554.1:0-24493 GCA_023553655.1 Myrmecobius fasciatus | reverse complement strand
AATGTTCCTGTGACACTAAGCCAGGGGAGAGCTTCTGCTGCTTCCTGCGCCGTTTGCTCGTCCTCAAGATGGCCATTTAGGGCCCTTCCTTCATAAGAGTCTCCGCATTCGGAGTCAGCGTAACGTTGCTCCAAGCTGGCGCCCTGGAAATGGAGGGGACGGCTTCGGCCGGCTGGGCAGGCGGCCAGCAGGGGCACGGGAGGCGAGCCCGAGGCATCGAGCCAGGAAGGCCCGCCCCCCGCCGTGCCCCAGAAGGAGCCCGAGGAAGACACTCGGCTTGTCTTAGCCCCCGTTTCCTTACAGGCTCGCCTTGAAGATGAAGGAGAAGGTGCAGCCAGTGCTTATGGCCAATTGGGAGTTGTTTGCAAACTGTGCCCCCCCATTTCTCTCCTGTAAAATCACCCCCTCCCTTCTCTCCAACAGACAACTGGAGCTGAGTAGAGTGGAGCAGGGGCAGACAGGCTTGCAGGCCATGTCTACACTGTCCCTCTGGTCCCTTCTCCCCAGGGAGAGGGAAGCATATCAGCGCTGGCTCCAGAATCACAGAATTGGACGGGGCTTTGGCCTCCTCCAGCCTGTGGCTGGGGAGGAATGGGTTTGGCGACGTCCCTAGTAATGGTTGCCAAACTTAGGAAGACCCCCAGAGGCCGCAGATCTCGAGGTGCTCCAGCCTTCTCTGAGAACCCAAACCATTGCTGGCAGAAGGGTTTTGGAAAATTGAGACTCATCCCACTCACTGAGCTTTTAGGCTGCTGCTACCGGAGAGCTTTGTTCCCCCCCGCCAAATCACTAGGGCATCTTCCCCATTTTTAACATCACAAATAATAACATGTATCATCTGTAGGACTGCTGCCAAGCTGCTGTTCCAATTTTCCCCGCTGAGTCTCGTTCGGCCTCCTGGGACCATCAGGACAAATCTCCCGTTTCTTCCCCATTTTGGCTTGTTGGGTCCTTGGAGACGCCGCTCGCTGCGTCTCCCGCTCCATCTCACCAGGCCCGAATCTTGTCCAGGCCGGGTGGCCCAGGTCCGTGAGCCTCTGCTCATGTGGCTGATCCTAAAGGCTGGTGGCGTCCCCCAGGCTCTCCCCCTTGGGCCAGTCATCTTCCTTATCAGTGCTCCCCAGAACATCTTTCTCCAGCTGTGCCCTTGTAAGGGAGGGGACGGCAGGACTTGGACTTCCCGACTCCTGGACGGGCCCCTCTCAGTGTCACTTAGCAGTACCTTGTCTCTCTTGGCAGACACAGCTCCCTGTGGCTTCTGATTAAGCACTGGTCTTTTCAGTCCAAAGTCTGTCTGATCACACCTGGATTTGAAGCTGGTTTTTTCCACCCCCAGTTTAAGGGTTTCATTTATTCCCATGAAACTTCAGTGACTTCGATCCGGCCCTTGTGGTCATCGGCCCAGGTCCTCACGATTCTTGACCGTCCTCCCACGTGTCCCTCTGAGTGTTGCATCTTCTGTAGACCTGATAAGCATTGCAGCGGGCTCGCATCAGAGTCCGTCCTGGGACCCCTGGCTGAAGACCTTTTGAAGCCGACGTGGGACCGTTACCGAGTGACTCCTTGGCTTTCCTTGGCTAACAGGCTGCAGCTCCACTCTTGGTTGTCTCCCCATCTTTTCTGCAATAAGAGCCTGGCGCGCTTGGCTGAGATCTTGTTTCGTCTCATGGGCAGCCGCCCCCGGCCTCCCTGGTGTCGTGGTCCTGGCCCAAAAGGAAACGGGGCCAGTTTGGCGCGGCTTTTTCCGGGCCTTGTTGGTTCTTGGCCATGTTTCCTTTTCTGAATGGCCCCTCACCCTTTATGAGATGGAGGCTTTTGGCGTGGAACGTTTGGAGTCACTGGTAGCACTCACCTTTTACAAGCCTGCTCCCCAGTTGCCTTTTTGTCTTCCCATTGTCTTGACTAAGGTGACAGATGCAAGGTGAAGCTGGGGCTGTTCTAGGATGCCTTCTTCTACTTGCTACTATCTTCATGTGACCTTCGGTTGGCTTTATTTCTTCCGGTGAGAACTGCCATTGTTGCCTTTGGCTCATGTCTCTATTGGGTGTCCGTGCTTTCTAAAATTCGAATTGGTTCCTTTTATTTTGGATATCGGCTCTCATAAAAACTTGCTGCCAGTATAGTTTCCCAGTTAACTGTCCCCCTCATCACTTTACCTGCCCCGATCTTGTTCCCTCAGAACTCTGGGCAGGTTTGTGACTTGCCTTTCTCCCCTGTATTTCCACTCTTGTCTGGCAGTGAGTGGCGGTCCCTTCCCCAGGCTGCCCTTGGCTGTGCCGGGGCACAGCCTTCTTTCAGCTGTGGGGCCGCCTTGGCAGGTGGCGGGAGAGCCTGGTCTAAATCTGGCTGCCGCCGGGCTGCTTCCTGTTTCCCCGATAGTCGAGCCTTCCCCAGCGCGCATCGCTCAGCTCCCTGGCCGGTCCGAAGCTGTACGGGCTTGCCTCCATTCCTTGTAAGTGAGCCGCTTCCCTCTGTTTTCTCATTAGGTGGCCGAAGACAATGGGAAGCGCCTGCAGAATGAAATACAAAGTCTTGGAAAGCCCTTTGGGGAAAATCGAGATCTCGGGCTGTGAAGCCGGAGTGCACAGAGTGAGGCTTCTGGGGAAACTGTCTCCGAGACCCGAGTGAGTAGATGTGCCGTAATTACACGTCATGTCCAAAGGGAGCGGGGTCACACTGCTTCACACGCCGCTTTTCCTTAGGCTCCCGGCAGGCAGGGGGGATAAAGTGCAATGAGAGTGAGTTCTCTGTGGTCCGGAGAGGTCAGCTTCACAAGCTGAAGATGGGGGGGGGCACCGTTAGCTGGACGTTCAGCTGAAACCCCCGTGGGGTTTAGGGGCCAGCAAGCTCAGGTAGGACCAGCAGGGCCACAGGTGCCCCCAGAGGTAGCGATGAGTTGGAGCACGTTAACAGAGGCCTGGGTCCTCAGCTGAAGGAGAGAGCAGGTCAGCTGGACCCTGCTCTCCAGCCCCTTTGGAGTACTGGTTCGGTTCTGGGTGGTGAGCCCAGAAAAAAGCCACGTTGGAAGGACAGGACCTCCAAATCATGCGGGCTGTGTGGGATGAACCAAGGAGGTCTCAAGAAAGGAAAATGGCTGCTTGGCCCAAGATGGTGACTAGGAGTGATGGGGTATAGAACTTCCCCAGAAAGGGCAGCTCAGGAAGGGGCCGAAGCCCATGCCCGGAGGGTTTCATGTGGACTCTGGTTGGGCCTCCTTCGGAGCTTCTTGCTTCCTCTGGGGCCCCTGGTGAGTTCTGCTTTTGTGGCCCTCCGAGTCCCTCCCGATTCCGTCCCGCGTTAGCCGCTGACCCCGTGTGCGGGCGGGCCGGAGTCTGGGGCTGCTCGGGGACGACGCCTCAGAGCTTCGGACAGAAGCTGCATCGCAAGCAACCTCAGCTCCCTCCCAGAAGGACGGCCGGGACCGAGCTCCTTTTATTTTCCTTCTCTTTCCCATGAAAGCTTCTGCCTTCCCTTAAACTCTGGGAAATAATCTATATTAAGCAGTCCCCTGTCTCACGGTGAAAGTCTGAATTTACAAAGAGTTTATTGATCGGCGGCATGTGACTCTAGCAGGAGTCACGTGGTGGGTGTCTCCTCAGAAGATGGGTGTCCGGGCCGCGCCTGCTCTGGGCGAGGGGGGAATCCGGACGGCGCGGGTTTTATGTGAGTTTTCTCGGCGCATTCTGAACCCGGCTACCGGGTCTCAGCGCCGTCCCCAAGGTGTGATTAAGCGTTCTCTGTGTTTCTGTCGGTTCCTGCTGCTCCCGGGGCTCTGGCAGGAGGAACGGATGAAATTTCATCTTGTGCATTACTTTAAAGAGACTTCCCCCTCTAAGAGAGCACTTTTTGTGAGCGATTCCCACTATATTTTTCTAATAGCAAAGACCTAAACATTTTAAAGCCGTGCGTAAATGTTTGTGCTGAAATGTAACATTTAATCTCCCCCGTCCATTGATGGGGAGTAGTTGTGAAAATCTGAGTTCTCATTATTTCTGACAGGAGGGGGAAAAACCCCCGGCAAAAACAAGCCCACATCCTCTCTCGGTCGGTGTTTGCCTTAACCGGCTAATAAACGCGATGCCAAGGACATTAGATGAAGAAAATACAGAAGAAACATAAAAATTGATTTTAATGGACCCCTGTCAGAGAGAACCATAATGAACACAAGTGCAGTAATAAATATTGGGCTTCCACTCCGGAGCCGAGATTTTTCCTGTCGAGTTGCATGTTACAATCAATAGCCTATTTTTTTTTACAGCAAAAATAAGCAAACCTTGGAAATATATGAATACACAGTTCTCCATTTCTAGGGAAGCAATCTGGCTGCTGTGCTTAAAAAACACCTCCCGGAGCACGCCATGGGTCTGGGAAGCTCTGAGCTTTGTCTCCCGGCGGGCGGGGCTGCTCCCTCCTTAATCTGGGGGCGGCGGGTGGTCGCCCATCATGGGACTTCTGAGAGGGTCAAATGGGACCCTGCGCTCCCGCCGCCTGCTCGCACCACACCAGTGCTACGTCCAGTAGGAGGGAGGCGGCGGCGGTCTGCTTACTGCGCCCAGGGCAGGGAGGCAGGGGTGGGACCGCCTGCTTGCTAAAGCGCCCGATTCAAAAAGAGAAGATCGGACTCCGTCCAGTCTCCCAAGCACGGAGGGAGCGCCCTTTTATTCAGCGGTTGCCCAGTGCTGGAGACAAAGGCAATCCACTTAACGTTTATCAGGTACCTACTGTATACCTGTCACACTCATGTTAGCGAGCTTCTTCCGGTTCCGAAGTACCTGGAATGAGCCAGACAGCTGGAGTGGTCAGAGCGGTTTTAGCTGGGACTAGGGAAGCAGAGGGCCCACATTCAGGTCCTGCCGTGATCCGGCTAACCCGCCATCGGGGGACCCCTCTCAGCCTTGGGTCTGCGTCAGCCTGTGTTAGGGGACGTGTTCCCCCTCTTAGCGGAGCCATCCGGGGCTCAGCATCATCTGTCTGCCTCAGTTTCCCTCCTGTGGGCAGGGAGCAGGGCGCACCCGCCCACCCCTCAGCAGCCCTTCGGCTCCTCTGCCGGTCTCGGGGCCGCCTGACTGATGTTAGCTTGGCCGTGCACACTAGGTGGACCCTGATCCCTGGCTGCCAGTCTGCTGCTGAGTGACTTCCACCGCGGTGGCAGACCCAGGACTTGGGGCTCCCGCCTCCTCCCAGACGCCCTCCTCTCCCGGCCGGCGTCCTCGGCGCTCCCTCTGTTTTCTCCCACCTCGGCGCTTTTGTAAAATAAAATGGCTGCGGCGTCCTCTTGTCCGTCCGTTGCTAAGTACTCTGAGACAGAGCGCTTCAGTGGTTGTTCCTTGCACTGATTCTATCACCTGCTCATACTCCGACTCGGGACGGGCGCGCTCAGCGACTGTCTCCTGGGCAAGCGCGAGGACGTCTTGGTCGTTTAGAAACCTCCTGCCGCGCGCATTTGCAGGTATCGATAGCGCGTGCTGGCAGAATGGGCCATGGCGGCACGTTGGGGCCCGTCACGGGTGGAGGAAGCCTCTGGTTTCTTGTTTTATGGTGCTCGTGGGGGCCCCGAGGGCTCCGGTCAGTCTGTCAGCAGCAGCCGTGTGCCAGCTGGAGACCGTCTGAAAATCATCCCGCACCCTGGTGGGATCCACCTCCCACCGCCTGCATCTCTCCTGATGCTCTCGGGGGGAAGGTCTCACCTCCCTGTTCTGTTTTAACCCTCGCTGCTTTAAGGTGGGATCTGGGGTCTCATTGCCAGGTTCTGGCATCAGGATGATGAGATGCTCCTGCCTCTGTCAGCGGCCCCAGGGTCCCCAGGCAATGTCTGTTGGACTGAACCGAGTGGCACCTCAGGGCCCCTTGCCCCTCCACCCAAAGGCCCGGGAGGGTCCGCTGCATGTCACCCTCGTGGCCTGGCTCCTGGCGGCCTCTGCCACCCCTCACTCCGGTCTGTCACTTTCTCTATGGGCAGGGGCCGTGGCCAGGAGGCGCGAGGTTCGGAGTCCCGAGGGTCGGAGTCGTGGCTCTGGGCATGTGCCAGCCTGTGCGTCTCTGGGGATGCCCCTGGCCAGGTGATGCCCCCCGTGCACCTGCTGAGGAGGAAGAAGCGTTTTGGCTCTGTAGTTGCATTTTGGTGAATGCCGCCATCCCGGGAGCTGGTTAGGATTGGGTCAGTGTTCAAGACCAGAGTCTGGACAAGGGCCCGAAGCCGCATCCCCAGAAGTCCTGTGCGCCGGAGCAGCTCCTCCGGGGCTTGTGGCTGTTCTGGACCCCAGATCAAGGGGAGCTTTGCATGGAGGATCATCCCGGAGGAAGTCCTTGGGTGGACGGGTGCTCCCTGATGTGTCCCGCTTTGCCTTGGATCCCCACCTGGGGTGCCCCTCCTCCTCGGGGTGCCCGAGCTCAGTGATTGGTCAGCCCTGGGCCGCCGAGGGGAGCTCCTCTGGCATCTTCTGATCTCCGGGGCACTCCTGGTTTTGTGGCTTGAGCCAGTTAAGACTTGGGGGGGTTAGGCCGGCCGTGATGAGTGGGAGTGTCCGGTTTGAGTTTTTTCCCACCAAAGGAGACTTGGGATGTTACATTTAAAGGCGTCTGTGACTCGCTCGTTCTTCGCCATGACTGAATGCTGAAGCGGCTTCTGCAGAGACATCGGGCCAGGATTTAAATGGAGTTCAAGCTTAAAGAGGAACTGAGAGGAAGCTTGCTCTTCTTGCAGAGTTCCCCAGAATTTGAGCTCCATCGTTTCGTCAGGTGAAAGGCAGATTGGCTTCTGGGTGCAGACCCAAGTGATTTTCTGAAATTGGATTTTTAGTGAGACAAAGTAAGTCAGCTGCCTGCCCCCCATCCGCTGGTGAATGATTCCCCCTCCTTCGGGGGAGAAAACCTCTGGGCTGGGCCGGGCACTGTTCCCCGGGGGCCTGAGATGCCTCCTGCGGGGGCAGAGCTGGGAGTGGATCTCCAGGCTGGACTCTGCCCTTGAGCACTCCACCCCTGCACGCTAGCTGCCTTGGCCCCTGGGCAGTGAACCCCTGCTCTCTCAGTCTGGAGGCAAATGCCGCTCGACTCTGCCCCGAGTTTGCCAGGTGGCCACATCACCCCTGGCAGGAACAGTCCCCACAGTTCCCTGGTCCGGTTTCACTGACAAGCTGTCCGAGGGGCCCAGGGCTGGCTCGAGGCTTTCTGGGCCTTCAGGCGTGTCCGTCTGTCACCTGACGACAAGGGTGGCCCAGATTCTGCGCTGCGGAAGCCCGGGGAGGTCCTGGGATGGCCAAGTGTGCCCACCTGCGCTGGAGAAGCACCTTTTGGAGGAGGCAGAAGCCATGAGCCGCCCAGCAGAGAGAGAAGAGAGATGGGCCACCTGCCATCCCAACCAGCCAGGATCGAGAGGAGGTTGGTGGGCAGCATGGCACCCTGTGCCAGGGGGCGTGCACCTAGCTGTGACTCTTAGCCTCTGTTGGCTCCACTTGGGACCCTTCTGTGCCAGGGCTGTTGGAGCACCAGGACCCATTCCTGCTGCACCCTCCCTTCAACAAGGGGGGCCACAGAGGCGCCCCTGGCCACGGGCTCAGTGACCCTCCTCCACAGGCACAGAGTGGGCGGCTTGGGGTAACCAACGGAAACTGGCTGTGGGATCGTGCCTTTCTGTCACATCTGTGCCCCGCAGGCACTCATCCTCACCAGCTCCTTTATTCCCCAAATATCCCTCAGCCCCGGAAGGCCCCGGGTCAGCCTCCTCTGGCGTTGGTTGTTCTGGTCAGGGGGCAAGGGGCGGGCCTGGCACCTGGAGGTGAGATCACAGAGGAGCCTCAGGGGATGATGGAGGGGCAGGCGGCTCGGGGCCTCCCCAGGTCTGGTCTTGGCCAGGATTGGGGTCTTCTGATCCCCAGCTCCACAGTTCTGTCCCCTCCCCCATGCGGACTCTGGTCATGAAATCCAAATGTTCCTCGGCCTCGGCCTCGCCTCGGGGGTTGCCTGGACTGAGTTAGTTGTTCTGTTGGCTGTTAGAAAGGAAGGCGGATGGGGTGAGGAAGGAAGGAAGAAAAAGGAAGGAAGGAGGGAGGGAGGGAAGGAGGGAGGGAAGGAAAGAGGGAGGGAGAGAGAGGAAGGAAGGAAGAAAGAGGATAGAGCATTAATTTAGACTGAGAGAAGGGAGTGTCAGGCCTGGGACGTGATGCAATGGGCTGAGAGCCCCGATGCCATCTCCTCAGGACTAGCCCTCGACGCCTTTGTCGGGGCCTGAGCGGGCTTCCTGCCGCAGAGAGCGGGTGCTGAGGTGCGCCCGACTGCAGAGGGATTGAGGAAGTGCCAGAAAAGAGCATCTCCCCTCTCCAGGTGCGTTCCTGGCCCGCCACCTCTCTGGTATGCCCCTTTTCTCCTCTGGCACAGGTCCCCCTCCCCCCAGGCCCTGCCCTGTTGCCCCCTCCTCAGTTCCTTCCACCTGGCGCTCTTTACAACCAGGCCTGGTCTCCCCCCCCCCGCCCTTTTGATTTTCTGCAAGGCCTGAAGTGGGAGGAGGGCCCCGGGCCCAGCTGGGCACGGACGCTGTTTCAGGGCCGTGTTTCCTGGGCCAGCCACGGGGTGGGCCGGCTTAGACCGTGGAGAGAAGTCAGCCCCGAGAGAAGGGAGTGGGAGCCTTTATCAGCCTGCTGCCAGTTAGGGAGCTCGGACCCCCGGCGGAGACCCCCACTCTGTCCTTGAGGAGGGCCTTGTAGAGGGGCCGCCCGGGTTAGGGGAGGGGAGCCCTCGCTCATGGAACCGGCTTCGAGACCCAAAGCCTGTCCCCATTTGGGGGCAGATGGGAAGCTAGGTCTTGTCTGGGCTCACTCCATTTGGGGAGGCCCCCTCCCCAGGGGACACAGCTTGTCCCAGGCCCACCCTGCAGAGCAGAATGATAGGTGGGCTAAGACCCCCGGGAGGGTTTTTATGCCCACCCACTGGCCGGCCACGGTGTTAAATGGGTGACTTCCCAGCCCCCAGGATGGGGTGGGCTCCCTGGCACGCAGGCTCAGAGCTGCTCAGATCACTGAGAGATGGCGCACTTTGCTTCAGGGCCTGCGTGGGTCACGGGGGGACTCAAACCCAGGCCAAGTGCACACTTGCCCACCTTGTGCCCTGAGGTGTGTGATGAGAGAGGAAGGGCTCCACCCTCCCAGGAGGCCATGGTGCGAGTGTGAGAGGTGTTGGACGTCCATTTGGAGGAGGGGGTACTCCCGACCCGAGAGTGTCTCACATGGGTCACGCGGCCCTGGGAGCGTCTCGTGTCACAGGCGCGGCCCCAGGAGCGTCTCACGTGGCAAATGCAGCTGTTTCCAGGTTTTCTGGCTGGGTCAGTCTTAGAACCCGAGGAGGCTGCTCTGAAGGAGGGGGAGGGATGGCGCGGTTTGGGGCGACGGAATCCCGGGTCATCTGTCTCCTGATTGCCGGGAGTGGCCTCTGCCGCACTTCTTCAGCCTGATTCTGTCCCCCTTTTGCTCCATCTTTCTTCCCGCTAACTGTTCTCCCTCCAGCCCCTGGCCACGTCTCCCGTTACAGCCTAACTCATCCCTGCACGTTTTCCTTGTGTTGCCTTCCTATCTTTCGAGACCTTGTCAGGTCCGCGTGGCCCAAAGATCCGTACGCCGCAGAGAGAACCGGACCAGCCGTGAATGGCCTTCTGCGGAGGGCCCCGATAAACAACTCTGCGGCTGTCTTTTTGTCTTGGAAACCGGAGGCCAAAAACATGGGCAGGATTTAGGGGGCTTGCCAAGCTGGAGTCGGGCGATCCAGCAGTCGGGGAGCAGGTCTCGGTCTGACAAGAGCCTCCCGCTGACTTCAGCAGATGACATTTTAATAGAAGGTTTCAGAAAAAGTCTTTGGTGACAAATTGAATATCTCCAAATCGACTTGCTTGCGTGAAAACTTATCTCTGTGTTTACAAACGTGAACAACTTTGCTGATTAAGCGATCGGAAGGTAATGAATTTTGTGTCAAAGTCGGCTTTCCAGCTGGGACCTTTACAAAAACCGAAATCCATCATCACTGGGAGAGCGGCTGGGGGTCCGGAGGAAAAGGCCCAGGGCCGCTCTCTTTGGTGCGGGAGGTGAGGGGGTCAGCTCTGGGCTGGGCTTCTCCAGATTCAAAACAAAGTGAAGGAGGGGCTCCTCCCTTCCTCTCTGTCCCCAGTTAGGGAATGGCTAAGGAAGATCCCAGCTGGAGCTGGGGGGGGGGAGGAACCTGGGCAGGATGTCAGCATTTCCCAGAGTCCCAGGGAAGCTGCCCTAAGCCAGGCGCACTCACCAGTGGCTTGGGGGGAACAGAGCAGAGCTCCAGGCGGGGGGCCTATGAGACCCAAGGGCAAAGTCTCACCTGCTCAGACCAGAGCCCCGGGTACCTGCGGGTGGTTTGGGGCAAACGGCACCTCTGCATTAATAGCCAGAGTGGCCTGGATTCCCCAAAGGCGGCCAGATAAAGAGCATCTGGAGACCTGGGAGGGGCCGGCCTCGTTTTGATTTAGACGGACGGCAGCTCGGCACTATCTTGGGCAGATGGGCTGACGGACGGACGGGCAGACGGACAGTCAGCTGGGTGGATAGAGAGCCAGAGGGAGAGAGGAAAGCCATCGACCCCCCCCCCAGGTCTCTCCAACCACAGATCTGGGAGACAGGGACCAGACAAAGCCCGTTGTCTCCCCGCCGTCTCCCTCCTCCATCCGTGGCTGAGGCTCCTCGTGGCTGCGGCCACGTCTCTATCAGGATAGTCTGAGACCCGATTAGGAAGACTGCTGAAAAGTGCTGCAGGTGCTGTTCTCAGGGAAGTGGCCAGAGAAGGGGGCACTCAGGAGCTGCCTCTCAGGAGGAGGGGGGTACTCCAAGGAGACACTTCTGGTGTGTCCCCAGCTCCTGGGCCTGTCTGCGCTCACCTGAGCCTGACTGTGGGTGCCTGGACCTACCTGTGGCCCCTTATATATGTACCTGGGCCTGCGCATGGTCACTCTTGATTTCAGCTTTTCCTACTGGTTCCGTGACCCCAGAGAAGTCACTCTCCTTTCCAAGCCTGTTTTCCCACACTGACTATTGTTCGGGGACCCCTTGCTCCTCCCTCTGGGCTAATGGCAGCTATAGGTGATTTTGGGGTCAAGAGCCCAGCAGGGATGTACAGGAAGTGGCCCTTCTGGGCCGTGGGCCGTGGAGATCACAGCCGGACTGCTGTTGTTCGTCGTCACCGTCTCGCTCCTTCTTGGCAGCCATCTCGGAGGGGGCCGGCGTCATACTTCTGTTTTTCTCCCCAAGATCCAGTGAAGCTGCTTCAGGGTTACCCCAAAGTCAAGATGATTAAAATGAAGGCAGCCAGAGAAGGCCCAGACTTGAAAACAGGCCGATCTCAGGGGAAGAAACCAAGGCTGTCTTTAGTCAGATGAAAAAAATGCTACAAATTACCACTAATTAGAGAAATGCAAATTGAGGCAATTCTGAGACTCTGTCTCCCGTCTATCAGAGGGGCAGAGCGGCCAGAAAAGGAAAACGATCCATGTTTGGAGGGAAACCGGGCCCGCCGGCGCACCGGGGCAAACCACGGCCGGGTCCAGCCCTTCGGGAAGCCCCTGGGAATCGTGCCGAGGAGGTGCCAGACAGCGCATGCCCTTTGACCCAGCTCTGGCCCTGTTAGGCCTGTACCCAAAAGGGCCAGACAGCAAAAGGTCCCCTGCAGACAGAAGTACTTACAGCATCTCTTTGTGGTGGCAAAAAAGTGGGAAGTAAATAATAGCCAGGAAACTCCACAGCAGTCAGACTGCCACGGGCACCGCACTGCCAGGGGAGCCACACTGCCAGGAGAGCTGCACTGCCACGGGCACCACACTGCCAGGGAAGCCACACTGCCACGGGCACTGCACTGCCAGGGGAGCCGCACTGCCACGGGCACCACACTGCCACAGATGGGGAAGCCAGACTACCTCAGGCACCACACTGCCGCAGGATCGGGAAATGCTCAAAAGTATATGAAGAGCAATGCAGTGCACCATAGACATGGTAACCTGTGGTCAGCATCCTTTTATATTCTCTTTATTAAAAGCCTTTTACTGGCAGAACACAGATGCAGGTAACTTTCAGCGTTGGCCCTAAGCCGCCATTGTTGCTTTTGGCGCCGGTGACTAAGAGAATGACTGACAGTCACGCAACGGGAAGGTCATCTGAGAAATAAGGAAATAGATGATGGCGGCAGCGGTCGTGGAGTCGAGAACGCACAGGGACAGGCCGAAGCCAGGCGAGGCAGAAGGGGTTTGGGCTGCGACGTCCACGTGACGGAATTAGAGACGGGCGAAGGATGAGAGGAGCAGGACCCCGAGATGAAATTGCCCCACGCGGCCTCGACAGCGGGCAGAGGCCTGGCCCGGGGCCGGAGGGAGTCTGACCACGGAGGCTCCTGGTCTTGCTCTGCTCTGTGGACTTTTATGTATTTTTTTTTCTCTTTGCCCACAAATAGGGCGGGCAGGAAAAATGCATTTCTGTTAATACAAAAGTGACTAACGTTGGGCGGCGTTTCCTGGCGACTTCGCCGCGTGGTCCGCTTTTCTGGCTCCATCTTGTTAAACAAGCCCTGGCACCGAACAGGCTTAATCTGTAAAGGTTTAATGCAGAAATAAAAGACATCTATAAAAGGTGAAGAAAAACAGAAGGTCTGGATTCCGGCTTTACTATGTGTGGTCCTCGCTGGGTGGGGAGCCCAGCAGGGCACAGGGGCTTTTTCCCCCAGGAAGCAGACACCGGCATCGGCGGCAGGGCCCTGAGACGGCCTCGGCATCGGGGGTGGCCTCCCCGAAGGCTGTGAATTTCTGCCAAGGAACTTTCCCTCTGCCCTGTTCCTTGGCAGCAGGTTTGGGTCCATGTGGGGAAGTGACCCGGCCAAGACTTCCCCGCTTGTAAGAGACGGAGCCAGAACCGGAATTGGGGCGCTCTGCCTCTGCGTCCTGGGCTCTTTGCTTTTTGCAGTGCGCTGTCCCCCCCTCCTTCTAGCAGATCCCCTTGGAGCAGATGGGGAGGAGGGCGCAAGAAGAGCCATGTTGGAGCAGCGAGGTGGACCTGCTAGAACACTGAGATGAAGTTTCCATTCACCCATCCTTTTGTCTAATAAACCTTTTGGGGGGAGGCTGGGGCTGGAGGGGCCGTGAGCAGAATCGGCCATCTCCGTCACGGCGGCCATGCGTTGTCCGCTACTGGCACAATACTTATTTTGTAGTATGTTCACAGAACACTTACCTTGTGGAGGCTTAATTTCCTGCTTGATGACAAAAACCAGGTATTGGACCAGCCTTTTGTGCAGACTTTACATTAACCCTTTCGTTGCTCCCGTTTGTCTCAACCATGTGGCCAAAAAAGGCCTTTCTGGCCTCTCAGATGGATGGCCAAAGGTTCTTTTTAAGAGTTGGTGCTTTTTTTCTTTTTTTAATTTAAGAAAAAGAAAAATCTCACCAGCTTTTCCTGTAGCTTATTTTTTTTCTTTCTTTCCCCACGTTTTACTTTTTAAAAGCATTTTCATTAATGTATGTAAAAATATTAAAAGCCCTTGTATATTACATTAAAAACTATGTCAGCTGCCCTGCTTTTTTCTATTTATTAAAACTTTTCAAGCAGTAAAAACATTTTACTTGTTAATGAGGGAAAGTGGGAAAATTAATGACATAGAGCTTGGATCCACCAAGATGTCTCCTTTTAACCATGCACAACCAGCTCCTTTTTTTTTTTTCACTGTATGTAGTTTAATTTCTGTGATAGGGTTCAGTAAGCAAATGCAAATAGATTTAATGATTTGCATCAGTAGATCATTTCTCAGTTTAATATCCTCTGATATTTTGGTCAAGGACTTTTTCTTTGGGAGGCTGGTACAATTCCTAGAGCAAAACTTATTAATATTGGCAATATTACATTATGTTCAAGTGAAGGCAGATAAATGGATCATTTTTTCAAAGCCAGGATTGCACATTATCTCCCTGAAAAAAGTTAGTTGAAATGAAAAGAAAGGATACTTTAGCTAGAGACTGAAGCCCCCTGGGGTCTTCATCGGAAGGCCCCCTATTTTGTGGGCTTGTCGTGATTTAGCCATGGAGGCCAAGGGCTTCCTGGAGCGGCATCAAGGCGGACCTGGCTCCATGCACAGATAACGCACATACAGAGTGCTAGAGATACCGCCCGGTCATCAAGCTAGAACTGGGAAGGACGCTGGGGTCCTTGGAGACCAGCCCGCCCCTTTTTGTGGAAGGGGAAATGAGACTCAGGGACATGCCCCTTGGACGGCATGGGGAGCTGGAAGGAGGGGCCGTTTCTGGCTCCTGGCACCCTTCGGGCCCAGAATCTGTTTGTCCTCTGCCCCTCTTCCTCCCAGAAATCCTTTTCTTCCTTCATGTCTTCCATCCATCCCCACTTGTCACCCCTGAATTTGTCCTTCTCTTTGTTTTTCTCCGAGGTCTTTATTCTCCCTGTCTGCCTGGTTTCTTCACTTCTCAGCCTGGCCTTGGAGTGGGTGGTTTAGGTCCCAGTGGTGGCCCGTGGCTGTTAATAGTGTCCATCTCCAGGGTGGGCACAGGGTCATTCAAGGTCCTGTTTCTGAGACAGGCTGGATGATACAGTGGATAGAGCTCCAAGCCTGGAGGCAGGAGGACCTGAGTTCTAATGCTGCCGTGGGCACTCGAGAGCTGAGCCACCTGGGTCTCTTTGGATTTCCCCTGTAAAATGGGGCTGCTAAGGATATCTTCCTCTCAGGGACATTGTGAGGATGGATATAAATATTAGCTCAGTAAGCCAGCGCTCTCCCGTGGCCCCAGAAGCTTCCACCCACAGTGAGCCCAGGTCTCACAGAATGTCCGTGGTGGGCCTTCAGAAAGGTTATCTGATGACTTAAGTGTTGGGGGAAAATAAATCTCAGCCAAGCAGAGAGCTCCAGTTTTCCAGCCTGAGCTATTTGGCCAGTTGCTACTGTGTCCTATCAGCTTCATTTTCCATTGAAATCCCCTTTCCTCAAAACACTTGTTGGGTTGTGAGCTCCCCAGGGCAGGAACTGGGGCCTGGCATACAGCAGGCGATTAACAAAGACTTGGCTGAGCTGGCAGGAGATGTTGTAGCGAGGACTTCATGAACGTCTCCCCCGCAGTCTCTCCCATGGCCCAGAGCCAAGTCCTAGAGGGCTGCTAGGATTGGGGTTCTGCGGGTGACCCTTGGCAGACATTGGAGCTACAGCTTTGTTGTTCAGGGGCCGGCTGCCCTGGGGCCCCGTCTTCCATCTGCTGGGCTCTGGGACTCCCACAAATGCCCCCAGTGAATCCCCTTGGCCTAAGGCCTTCCTTCCTGAAACTGTGATGGGGCTGCCGGGACATTTTCCATGTACCGGTGCTCTCCCGTCATGGCTTTGCTCTGATTCATTGTTAGTTTTAGTTTCTCTTGGTCATGGTTGGCGTCCCTTATTGATGCCCGTGGGTCATGTGTCCCCCCAAGGCCTGGCTCCTGGAGGCTGCTTTGGGTGGATTTTCTGTGGTTTTCCTTGATTTTGGAAGGTCACCTCTGGCTGCTCTCCAGCTTGAACCTCTCTCTTTATGTGACGTTATTTCGCTACCTGTGGGCAGGTGTGATGGTGGGAGGACTTAGTGTAGGTAAGTCAGACCAGTGATAAATGGGGCCCTGGTGTTTTCAGGACTCATTGTTGATAAATGATCAAATCCAGCATTGAAATACTGCCCATTTTGGACAAATCTGACAGCACAGTGAGCCAACAGAGTGCAAATCCGGAGCTTTGTGGGCCTTTTCCATCATGAATTTGTTGTTATCTAAGAGGAAGTGGGGGATAACAATGGTTTCTGGGTTTCTTCGGGGTTCTTGGGTCTGTCCCAAACTGGGCTTTTGTTTCTGCCCCTTGGACTCTCCGTCTTTGTCTTGCTCTTCTCAAAAGAAGGCGAAGCCGTTTAACCCTCCCCCCCCCCCCTTAGAATTGAAAACCACATTAAGGGAGGGCGGCTTTTTAATCTATTTTATCCTTTTAAACTTCTCGTCACCACCGTTGTTTGACGGTTGGGAAAAGCCATTCACGGCTCGCTCTACTTTACATCCATTTCTATATTCTTCCTATTCTTGCTTTCATGAAAATAGAGTTGATTTGGAGTCTTCCATAAAGTGTGTCAGATCATTTTGGGCCATTGCTATTTTCCCTTGAACTTTCTGCCATTTTCCATTTAGATTTGACACGCCCTTCTTAAGAAGTCTCATGCTTGATCCTCCGGGTGTATCTTCCACGCTGGGATGGCTCGGGTTCCCATTCCAGGCCTGTCATGGGGGTGTGGAGAGTTGTCGAGTTGGGCATTTGTGACGCACGCCGTTTAGCCTTCCCTGCAGCTGCCGTGTCCTGGGTCGTTGCGGGCTCCGGCATCTGCTCGGCAGTTCAGCTCCCCCAGCAGTTATTATGCGCCAACTGTGTACCAGACACGTGGAGTGGGAGAGTGTGTGTGTGTGTGTGACACAGAGACATGCACAGAGAGAGCATGTGTGCATCTGGTGAAGCTGAGTGATGGGGGGCTCTGTGGCGCTGGTCGGAGAGATGGGCCCCGAGCAAGGGGAGACAATGGTCTTTATCCTGGAGGGATCAGGAAGAGCACCCTACGGCTATCTAAGCCTTGAAGGGCAGGGAGGATTGGGAGGGCAGAGAAGGAGGGAGGACTCCTGCCAGGGAGGAGGGCTGCCTTCGGATTGCCTACATCCTGCGCTGGGAGCGTGGGCTGGAAGCCTCAGGGGAAGAGTTTGCGCTTTTTTTCCGAGGGACAAGAGGGGATCCCGAGGATTCTGGAACCGAATCCCTCGTCCTCCCGAGGCAGAGAAGTCGCGTCTCCTCGGGCGATGGTGAGTTCTCAGCCAGTTCCGGATGGAGTTTCTTGAACCCCTTCGCAGAGACTTGTTTTTAAATGCACAAAACACATCATTACATCACGCTGCAAATGAACCCAGTTTTGTTGAAAATAAAAACCAGAATGATTCCCACCACAGTTCATGGATCCCATTTAAGGACCCGGCTGCTAAAACCTTATCGCCGCCCCAGTAACGCAAGCCATAGAGACCCGAGGCAGGAGCTGCGACCTCTTTCTGAAGTCCCCCGGGCGAGGGCCAGGGTTGGGGTAGAGCGTGAGAAACCATGGCGTCTATACTGGATATAGAAAGAAGGAGCGGGACTGGGGGTCCGGGCAGGGCAGTGGGGGACCAGCTGTGCCCCCCGACTTCATCCAGAGGCCAGCAGGAGAGGGATGGGGGGGGATCCAGGATGAGGCGGAGCTTGCCAGTATGAGGGTCCCACAGGAACCACAGGGAGGAAGGGGGAAAGGAGGGGCTGGTCCAGGGTGGGAGGTCCTGGTGGGCAGGGTCTGGTCTGACCTTGCCAGCCCTGAATGACAGGCAGCAGCAGGTGGGATCATGGGTCAGCCACAGGACCAGGGAAGAGTGGCTCTGTGCTGATGGAGGAACTGGTCCTGGGGGCCACGGCTAGGGAGCAAGTCTTGGGGTTCTGTGCCCCAGAAGCGGTGGCTGCCTCTGGCGCTCCTGGCTGGGCTAGCCAGACCCAGGCTCCTGGGGATTCAGCCAGCTCTGGTTTGGGACGGGTCCCTGGCTGAGCCTTTGCCCAGGTGGAAGAGCAGTGGGAAGGTGGCGGTCCCCCATGCTGTGGGGTGTGCTTCCCCTCCCTCCCAGAAATGGGCTCGGGGGGCTCCCCTTCCGCCGTTCTGAGGGGCCGTGAAGCTGCTCGGCTCTGGTGGCGGCCTTGGGGAAGGCTGCCGGGAAAAGCCCCGTCATCTGCCTGCAGTTCCCTCCCTTTGCCTCTTCTGTAGGGGCTCGTGCTCCAGAGGAAGGCTGCAGGGTGGGATGGATGCCAGGGCTGTGATTGCTTCTGCACTCTGGGTGGGAGTGGGACAGCGATCCAGGGGGCCGGCTTTCTGCCCCGGACGTTTTGTAGGCAGGTGCCTCCCTTCTGGCCTTGGGGTGCCCTCTTGGTTAGGGTCCCCAGGCCTTTGGGGCTTCCCTCCCTCCAGCACCGTGGCCTCCTGGCTCTGGCGCCTCTGACCTCCCTCCCAGTGTGATGGGCAGTAATTCTGCCTCTGTCCCATTCCACGCCTTGGGAGTGCTAGGGCGTGCTGGTTGGAGTGCCCGGGAGGGAGAGCGGGCGGCGAGGCCGCGAGCCGGACTCCCTGGGAATATTGGGGCTCGGATTGTTGGAGGAGTTTCCGTCTGCCGTCATTGTTAGGTGAGGGAAGAGCGCTCTAGCGGTTTGGGGGGACTTTTTTCCTTTTGCATCTAATCCTTCTGTAAGGTAAATGGTCTGGGCCTGAATGTGTTGCCTTGATGGGTTATTAAATTGTCACTTCTCAAAGATTAATGTGGGTGAGAGAGTGCCTTGTGCCGTACATCATCTGCGCCATCAGCGACGTTTCAGAAAACTGAAGAAGAGGAGATGCTCTGAAATTTATGATGGAAATGAACTCTTTCCTTGGGTTCCCTCGAAAAAAAGACAAGCAAACTTCCCGAATCCTTCGCAAAATATGCAGAAGAGCCCGGCTCGCACGGCCCCCTCATTCATCTTGGGGCAGGACACCGGGTTTGGGCCGCTCCGGATGCTGGGGCCGAAGGCCGGGGGTGCGGGCGCTATTCCTCGGGTAGTCAGCCCAGAAGGTTGATGTGCTCGAAGATTTACTGTGCATCACCTTAGCCATCATTCCCATAAGTATTCATTTTACCTCCACTAATAAGAAAGTGAACAAAAGTGGAATTATGAGTTCAGGAGGATTCGAGGAAAGGTCAGTTGTTAAAAAGGCAGAGTCTGACATTCTGGGAACAGGG
Source organism: Myrmecobius fasciatus (assembly GCA_023553655.1). Taxonomy (NCBI): domain Eukaryota; kingdom Metazoa; phylum Chordata; class Mammalia; order Dasyuromorphia; family Myrmecobiidae; genus Myrmecobius; species Myrmecobius fasciatus. The sequence continues at coordinate 5,672 of JAJPUD010020554.1, read as the reverse complement.
GCCTTCATTAATCATCCTGATAGGAGAGCGCGCGCTATTCTTGACCAATCCCAGTGAACCTTGCAATTGCAAGTTTCAAGAAGAGATGCCCGTCATTATCCCAAAACAAGCCGTGTCTGAATATTGGCTCAATTATTTCGGAAAAGAACAACGGGCGAGTCCATTCGTGAAAGTGATTGTGTCACGCGCAGGACTTTTTCTCACAAGTGCCCCGTTATTTTTGTTCTAAAAGGAGAGAGGCACTTGAATTCATCCACAGATGAAGAGATCGACGAGTGGTGGGCGTGAGCTTTAGCCCGTGTCAACCATCTGTGGTCACGAGGTGACCCCAAGCGGGCTGGGGGCCTTTATCCCTGACGTTCTTTGACTTCCTTTCGTTTCCTGATCTCACAATTACATCTCGTCCAGTTTGCAAATGTGGCCGTCTAACCATGGCTCGTGTTCCTTGTAGGGCACACATGGCTCTTGTGCCGGGTCGCTTGGTACCCTCTCTTACTCCTGACTGAGCAGGGCACCGGTGACATCGTTCAGCAGAACGCCATGTCTTGATGGTTGTTGAGTGGCATGAATGCAGAAAATGTCAGACCCTCAGCCCACTCCTGGACTGCCCTCATTAAAATGTGACCCCAGATTTGGATATTGACTGGAGGGTCCAGTCCCTCCTGTCTCCTCCACCCCCCCAACTATCCCAGCAAAGGGTCGGCCAGCTTCTTCTGGGAGACCCCGTGGAGGTAGCAGCCCCCACCCCTTTTTGAGCGGGTTTAAAAGCTGGGAGCTTTTCCCTTTTATCAAGCCCCATTTGCCATTTGCAGCTTCTGCTTGTTGCCTCTTGGCACTTTGCCGTCCTTTGGAGCTGACAGAATGGGTCTCACACACCCCCCCAGAGCCCGGTCTTACCCAGAATCCACCAGAGGTGCCCAGTGCCAGCCCCTCACTTGACAGAAGGAGAAAGGTCGTTCTTGAGCTCCTCATTGGGGGCCCCGCTCCCCAGCCAGGACACTTTCCTCTGAGAACACATTTCCCAAGAAAGGAAGTGCGGCCCCCTCCCCCTCCCTCTGCACCCCCAGACTGTCGCCAGAGCCCAGCATTTGGTCCCTTTGCCCTTCAGGTGGGCACGCGTGCCCACAGTGGGTGAGGATGACGTGGGGTCCGTGAGCGCAGCGCGCCCACTTTGCGAGTGATCCCTTCGCTCCCCAGCTCCCCCAGCCTGGACTCTGGGCCCGGAGCCACACGCCTTTATGAAGCGCCCCCTCCCAGCCCAGAGAGCAGAGGCGCATGCGCAGGAGCCAAGCAAAGGCTCTGGCCTGAGGAAGAGAAGGGAGGTGGAGCCAAGAGGCCCCGCCCCCACCCACAGCGCCATCTGCAGGTGGTCCGGCTTAACTATTGTTTGTACATTGACCAAGACCCTGCTGCTGACAGGAGGGGTGGCACTGCTGGTGGCTCCTCAGAAAGGGGGAGGGGGACAAGAGGGGGGAAGGGGCGCGGCCGAGGGTGGAAGGGAGGGGAGGAGGAGGGGGGAGAGGGGAGGGGAAAACACGGGGGGGGGGAGGGGGTATCTGTTGTTAAAGCCCCGCTCTCCATTAGCCCCGTGCAGTGGTTGCCTGAGAGTCAGGGACACTTGTAGTGAGCAGGCTGACAGAGACCTTGGTAGCAAACTTTCTGGAGGAGCCGGAGCTGCCGGGCCGAGGCCTCTGCAGGGACCCTGGGGGTGAGGGAAGGGGTGGAGCCCCAGAAGGGCCGCAGGCCAAAGGGAACCCGCCGTCCTCCCCGCTCTGGATCTCCCCGGTTCTGCTCCATCTCCCGGTTTCTGGAGTTGCGTTTCCTGTATTTTGGCCCCACAGCCATTACCTCTGCTGGGATATCGGAGTCGGGAGCTCGGTGCGAGACCCCTGCCCGGGTGGCTGCGCGAAGGAGAGCCATCGGCCGCCAGGAGGAGGCCGGGTCTTCAGCAGGACTTTGAGAGACCGCGTGACGACCAAGGGAGAAAGAGGGCCATGCGGGAGGCAGGGAGCCCCTGCGGAGGCTGGGAGGCCCCCTGGAAGCTGCCACTGCTGCACGCTCCTGGATCAGAGGCGGGGAAAGCTGAATCCCAATCCTCCCTGAGGACCTGGGCACTGAGGTTTCGTTTAAGGCCAGTCCTCAGGCATGGAGGTTGCAGAGAGCCGCTTTTAATGCCCCTTCCAGCTCCCAACCCATGATCCTCTGCGGCCACGTGCCTTCCTCAGTCAGCAAGGGAGGACAACGCCCCCCAAAGATAAAATAACTACTCCTTCTTGGCCAAAAAGCCATTTATTTTTTACATAAACAAAGTCAGTGCATCAAGAATAAAAAAGAAAGATCTTGAATGGGGGAAAAGTCCTTATGATAGAAGTTTGGCATCCAAGGTAGACGCAGACCCGGCAGAAGTACACAGGGCTAGCCATTCTCCAGGAGACAATTAGCCATAGGTTTGATTGGTTTTCAGAGGAAGAATCGTAAACCATTAATTACCCGATTGATTCCTTAAAACTCAGCAATGAAACTCAAAACAATTTGGAGATTTCATCCCTAGCAGATGTCAGAGGGGACAAAGACTAGGCTGGTCAGTCTTGAAGGGGTTGTGGGAAGACAGGACCTCCTCCCCCGCCCTTGGAGCCTCCTAAGGAACTGCCAGGAAGGCGACGACCACCCAGTTGCCTCTGGCTCAGCCACGCCTCTGCTGGGCCCGATTTCCCAAGGGCGTTGCCAGAAAGAAGTGTTTCTGGTTCCAGGTGTGCTCACGTTGGGGGGGGGGGGGCACTCTGCACACCTGGAAGCTCGGTCTGAACACATGCTATTGTGATTAGCTGATATTTCAGGAAATGACTTAGGTCACGCTTTGCACAGTCCCAAAGAATTGGAAACGAGGTGTCGTTGATGGATCGGGGGACAGCCAAATGATGGCTGATGAACGTGGCACCAGAACACAGAGCGTGCCGACATCCCCGAGTTCTCAGGAAGGATGGATGGCGAGGAGGACGGATGCTTAATGCAGCAGAATCAGGAGAGCCATTCGGAAGATGGAAGGAAAGGGCCCCAGTCCCTTGTGATGATGGGAGGGCAGAGGGATGGGCTCCCTTCCTGGGCGCAGACCCTCATAGCCATTGTCAGACTCATCCCTGTGATCCCCCCCCCCTTTGTTGCTCTTTAAGAGTGGTGGCCCCTGGGAGCAGGACGGGGGGGAGGGTTGATGGGCCTTCTCCCTCCTGGGAAGCCTGTTCTGTTGCCCCCTCACCCACATCCTCCAGCACCTCCCCCCCAGGGAAGCAGGGGTTTTCCATTGGTCTGGGCCTGCCCAGCCCAAGCCCAAGAGAAGCTAAAGATGGCTTGTCGATGGGATTGACAGTAAGACCCCCCCAGCCCTCCCACCCTGGGGACAGCCGCATCCGGGGCAGGGACCGCACTCCCCGGGGAGGCTGTCACTGCCAGCTCTGGACAGCTGGGAGCTCGGCTCCCCTTATCTTCCACCCCCTGATCCTTGTTCTCCCGGCTCCTACCAGGCAGAACAAATCTAATCCCTTGTCCAGGTGACAGGGCTTCGAATCCTTGAAAACGGAGTTCTCCCCCCAACCCCCACCCAGCCCTTTGGGTTGTCTCCTCCAGAACCAGCCTGATGTCCCCCCGCCCCGTCCTGTTCCTTTTTAATCCTCCGAACATTTATTAAGAACCTGTGGCGTGCGAGTCACAGTGTCCGGTGGATGCCGCTGAATCCGAGGAAAAACCAGGACCATGGCTGCCTCGGAGCGCTTTGCACTTTCGGGTCGTGCTGCCCTTTGCCTCCGGAGAGGTTTGGTCCGGGACTGAGCACCCCAGAGACAGCCCCCCCCCTTATCCATGCCCCCTCTGGAAACTCTAGCTGCTGATCCTGCAGGCTGAGGGCGGATTTGCGTTTTTCCTGTATGGTCTGTGGTCAGCTTCTGGCCCACTAAGACCCCCAGGTCTTTTTCACATGAACACGTGCCTTATCCTGGACTTCCTCGTGGTACGCAGCTGTACAGTTGGTCTTGTGTATGGAGGTGCCGGATCTGCCGTCTCCCTGAGGTTAATTGAGCTTCTCTAGAAATTGTTCTTCACCTGGTTCTCACACGATTTGTCTTAACGAAAACAAGAAAAACAACAAAAGCTCTCGCCCAGCAGACTGGGAGCACTTTGAAGGCAGGCTAGGGCAGTGGTGTTGCTAGGGCGGTGGCGTTGCTAGGGCAGTGTTGTTGCTAGGGCACTTGGGCGACACACTCCTCCACTGACCATGAAAAGCAGGTTCGGTCAGCGGATCAAGCCCCCGACCTGAGGAGCCTGATAAGGCCCAGGACGGGATGGCGGAAGGGCCTGAGACTTGGAGTCTGGCCTCGGGCCCGCCATCTGCACCGCCCTTGCCGCCATGACAAGCAGGTTTGGTGAGACCGGCCGGCCAGTGTGCTTTTATGGAGCATGTTGGGGGGAGGGGGGTGCAAGGGCAAACGAAGCAGGCCCAAGATGGCTCCAAAGGTCCCTGAACTGGTTTGGGTTCCAGGCCTCCTGCTGCCGCTTACCTGGTTACCTGGAAGCCTTCCCAACAGGGGGACCGGCCTGGGTCCCATCCCACAGCTTCTGACCCCTCCCAGCTCCAGACCAGTCCTGCCACAGCCTCTGTGGGCCTCAGTTTCCTCCTGCTGCAAAGTGGGGACAGAACGCGCTTCCCAGGACAGTGTGAGCGAGTGTTTGAGGGTCTGGAAGAGTCCGGCTGAGCGGTTGTTGGCTTGGCCCGGGTCGGGCCCTCTGCTTCTTTGCTTCTGAGCGAATGTTGGTCTCTAGGAAGCAGGTGGTCAGAGGTGCCGGGCCCTCTTCGTCTCGGGCAGGAGAAACGGCCCCGTGTCTCGTGGACTTTGGATCTCCTCCTAGAGCGCCGCCATATTTCCCAGCGGGCCCAGGGTCTCTGGCTCAGTTTGTCATCCGCTTTTTCTTCCTCTGTCACCTCCTGTCCCCTTGGACATTTATCACTTGGTCCCGATTTGTGTTTTAACCGTTTTAGTCATTGATACTTCATGACTCCTTTTCCCCTTTAGTTCCTTTCATTTGTCTTAACCCTTCTCTCTCCCGGGGTCTTTTTTTCTCCTCCTCCTCCTCCTCCTCCTCTCCAGAGTATCCACCCTCCCTCCTCCAGCCGGTTGTCTCTTCCTCCCTGGGATCGCCTGATGGGACGTCAAGCCAGTTTTTGTTCTCGGCAAAGCAGACGGTCCCCAGGAAGGACTCGGAACAGTCGGGGGGTATTTGAGCCCCCCAAGCGGTCCCTTTTCTGAAAAGCGCCCCCCCGGGCTCAGGCATCCTTCAGGAAGGTGGGCTGCCAAGCCGAGGGTCTCGGCGGCCCTTCCCCGGGCTGAGAGCGGCCCAGGGGCCACCTTATTCAGGAAATAAAAAAAAAAAGCTGCACTGGAGTCTCGATCCGGTATCTTAGTAGTAATAAAAGCCCGGCCGCAGATTTACTGGCGCAGGAGGTTTAACTGTAATACTGCGGAATGGTGGGTTATTTTGTGTTCAAGAGCTACATTTATCACAAAAATGATGATATACAAATCACTTCCATATCACAAAATGTTCTTGGTCAAAATTGGCTTGAGGCAAGTGATATCTTCGAGTAAACAGTATATGAAGACCATATCTTAAAATGATAGATCACC